>JABFPK010001713.1:0-11267 GCA_022817445.1 Habroteleia sp. ZL-2020
AATCAATATTTATAAAATCGATAAATCTCAGGATTAGATTTATACTTTTATTTCCCTTATATTATATAATTAAAATTTTAATTTCAACGTTCAGGAACGTTTAATTTCAACGTTCAACGTTCAGGAAATTAATTTCTGTTATGTCTACAATATTTATATGAAAATTACAAATATTAAATGCTATCTTTGTGACATCATTTTTAGAATTATATAAAAATGTTTAATACAAAATTCTGGGAAAAGAATATGATGGTAATGAAACAATGTAATTTTTCTAAATTATTTATTCATTGTTCTATTATATAAAGCGTATTGTCTGACAGTTAGATGATTCGTTAAGATAATAATATTTCCATTAAAAAAATTCAACCATAGCAGAAAAACGTTATTTATCAGTTTATTTATCAGTTACGAGTAAGATTAAAATTTGAAATGTAATTTTAAAGAATCATTTTATTTAAAAAGTATGTTTGATGTAAAATAATTGCATAGTTTTTACCGATAAAATAATGTTAAAGTTAATTTAAATTTTGAATGAATGCAGAATATTACTAATGTGAATACTGTAATTTAAAAATAATTATGACCGTAATTTTCCTAATATATTTTTATATGCAGATTTGTTGATTTAAATTAATATTTAACTAAATAATTTGGATTTGGAATATTTTATTTTGATTTAAACACTTTGTCTAGATGTAATCATTTAAAACTAAATGCACTAATTTTGATTGTTGCGAAAAATAAAAATGTATATATATATTAATTTAGATATAATATAAATAATTAATAGCCAAATCAGATTTTCTAAAATATCCAAAAAAATTCTGAAATTGTATATGAAATATAATGTTTTATTTTTTCATTGCAGACTCATACTCTGTAAACAATAGAATTGTTATAAAATTTATTTTGATAGAAAATAAATTGTTTAAATAGAATTTAGAAGTTTTATTTATATGTATAAAATTTACACATACCTATATTATTATATTCTCATAGTTGAAACAAAATACACTCGAATTCCGTTTTATTTATATTGTCGGGACCAAAAATTTAACTCTATTTACATATTCAAAATATTTTGAATATATGCAAGCTTCGTTTGTTGTTTCAAATTTTTTCACATATTTGAATTAATTGTCATTATTATAATTTTGGAACTTTGATTCATTCCGTAAACAGAGTGAATAGATTTATGCAAAAATATTGAATTTGTAAATAGAATGGTGATCCAGTGCATTAAGAAGAAAATACTTAGAACTGTATAACTTAAATGCATATTTATTACATATAATAAGTTGCATGCATTATTAATAATAATTATAATGCTAAACATATATCGTATAATATTTTTATTAGTAAAAAAACATTAAAAAATATTAATATGATAATGAAAAGTTATTCTTCATTTTTTTAACTATTAAATAAAAATTGAAATGAATTTATCTTTACTAACATAGATAGGAGCAAATTATAAAATTATTAGAAATGTTGAAAATCATTTTAAAAAACAAGTGCAAACATGTTTTTAATAAAATTACTCATTTACTCAGAGTTTCAAGGTTAAAGATTCAAACAGGCCCTAGCACATATTTTGTTTCCTTCCATTCGTATTTATTCATCTCTCAAATCCCTATCATATATACGTCTCTTACTAATGTGTGTACTCTAGTTTTTATAAATATAATATTACAAGTTTACAATTATGTTTCGGCATAAACTTATGATGCGTTGAAATCAACTGCGAAACACGAGATATCTCTCATCGTTTATTTATCAAGCCTAGTTACGAATTTCATTTTGAATATCATGTGTGTTTATGTACATGTGTGCCTATATGTACTCATGTATGTTATATATATATATATATATATATATATATATATATATATATAAACTGGCGTGTTACTGCTTTTCTTCATTTACTTGACTTTGACACGGCTTAACAGATTAATTTATAGAAAATGTG
Source organism: Habroteleia sp. ZL-2020 (assembly GCA_022817445.1). Lineage (NCBI taxonomy): Eukaryota > Metazoa > Arthropoda > Insecta > Hymenoptera > Scelionidae > Habroteleia > Habroteleia sp. ZL-2020. The sequence continues at coordinate 1,973 of JABFPK010001713.1, forward strand.
TCCTTGTACAGAGTAGTTGTTTAAAATTTGTTACCTTATAATCCCATTTTGTCCCCCAATTAACATTCGCTTGAAAATAATGATAGATTTTGTGCTTTTGTACACATATGTTCAACATGCAAGTGCGTTCTTTTATATACTGCATTATGTCTCAGAATAGTTCAAGTGCAATGACTCTCGTAGCAACTAATTTAGTCTCGAAGTCAAGTCAAGCATGTAAAAGCACAAAACTAATGTGCACACTCGCGTACTCTGAATAGTCTCCTTGTACTTAACAAACGATAAGTTAGAAAAATCGATTAAACAGTTATTACTATTAACGATGAAAGAGCTAGAATTCCGCATCGAAGACTCTAAAATATAGCGCAGCATTCCAACTCTTTCATTCTTAATTTGTATCTCCAAATTGAGTAAAGTGAACCTAAGCCTTACGACGCTTTCATTACTATTTGCTTCCTCTGTCTTCGAGGTGCCAAAAACTCCCGAATTGACATTACTTATGTAGTTACGCCTATGTTTGTCTCTCTTCTGAATAAAAAAGTGGTGCTTGCTCCTTAAACTTACTTTGCAAAGGTCATGATTTATTTTCTAAGCGGCGTCGCCAAGTGGTATTGAATCGCATGATCGATAATTCTTCCTCGTAATTTGAACAGTTGATTTCAATGTCCACTTAATTTCACGCCACTATTTTTCAGACAGCGCCGCTCGTTTCGCCTAGCCGACGATCAGTAACAAGCGGCGCAAATGAACGAACTAAAAGAAAGGCATAAACGATAACAAAATAAAGGAGTGTAATCAACAAATAGTCGTGCAAGTAACAAGAAAATAATTAATTGTACATTGATTAGTTCGTTAAGTGTTTGTATTTTCGTGAAATTCATTTTGTTCTTTTCTCTCGAAACCATCTTCTCTCTATCCTCTCGGTTACTTTATAAAATATGATAATTTAAACCGAAGGAGACGGTGGTCTAACGGCTACTTTGAGTATTGCTATTTTGTGTTGATATTCGTTTGCTAACAATATTAACAAATTAATCTCAATGAAACAATTATTTCGCAGGTAACCCGTTCTACAAAGAATGAGACTCGTCGCGCCATACGCCGTACTTACGAAAAAATTGTTGAAAAGTTTTGTCGACAACTTAAAGGCAACATGAAACGAAGGATTCGCTACTCGTTATCGTCGAACTTTTCTTAAATCCGGATTTCGCTGATACAAATTATTCAAACAACTTTTATTTTCCATCAAATCACTCTTAAAATCTCCTCGACTATATATACATGCGTCAAAATTTGTTTCACTCTGTTAAATTAATGATTTACGCCCTTTTTAGTTTTTAAACTTATTTTTCGCATTTTGCTTCCTTTAGTTTTTTTTTCAACGTAATTTGTAATTATATATTTATATATATGTACGTTCATATATATCTACATACTTTTGTCATACTTCACGTGCGCAATATTAAGTTCACTAAGGCATTCATTATGGCAAGTTTTTTCTTTCCAATGTCGCTGGTTCAAAGGACACGTTTCAATATAACTTTCTAGTACGAAAAACGAAAAGAAGCGATACATAATATTATGTTCCGGTTGAACAAAAGGACCGAACTTATCAGCCTGTTTTTCACAGTCTTCGTCAACGGTTACGAGTTAATAATATCAACGCAACATTCCTTCGTTCTATCTAATTTTTATAACTAGATTAGAGTTTAATTAGAGCTAAAACCTGCGTCGCTATTTCTTTTTCCTTTTCTTATTTTTTTTATTTTTCCTTTAATCAAAGTTAAAATAGAAAATATATTTATGTATTTTTTATGTATATGTATAAGTTCCGGAACAATAGAACTTTGTGCCAGTACGAATAACAGTAAGAAGCAATAATACCCAGCTCGATTTCCAGTCACACGTGTATACTCAAACACGTACGCACCTATTTAAATTTATATAATAATCATCATAATTATAATAATCATATTTATATATTTATATGCGCAAATATGTGTACGCGAGTATGCGTGAGTTCTCAGGGGTCAGTTGGAAACCAGAAGTCGCGACGATTGAACAAGTCGTGCCATCGTTTGTGGCGTACGTTACTAAGTTAGCGCCATCTATCTAACTCTAAAGAAGTCTCACATAGTTCTATGACAATTTTGGAAAATTGAAATCTCATTCTACGCTCAGTTCCTTAAACTCAGAGTCTTTGAAGCGACACCTAGGACTAATTACAGGTTGAAAAAACGACCGGTCTGTATTCACGTTTTGCTCTTCGATTAGTACAGACGGCGCTAGTTGTTCAACCCGCGCTAATGATGAGATCGGTCGGGATCAAGGTTGCGATTAATTGATTAGTACGCATGGCGTGGATAACGTTCAACAATGATGCTTTGCGTTTCAGATTTGTTCATATAAAAATATCATCAGCACCATGTAATGCAATTGAGACGAACTCGCGCGCGCTCGCGCGTCCACCCTTTTACGCCATCACGTGTGCGCTTATGGCATCGCACGCACTTGTAGAAAATTGACGCTAGGGTGATTATAATACAAGGCGATCTACTTGGGTTTCTCATATGACTTCATAGAAATGTTTTTCACGATGTTCACACGTTTAGTTAGTTTTATGTGGATCTCGAGGGGTTAAAATAAAATGTATTGTACGTAGATAGCATAAAATAATTGCTTGAATTCTCAGGTTATTAGTAATAAGAATTATAAATAATCTTGAAATTTTGAAAATGGTGTAAAAGCTTTTCGTATTAATTTTCTATATCTTATTTAAATTGTTTACAAAAAATGTGTGTAATGATTTAATGTTGATTCTTGAAAGAGAGAATGACATAAAAGAAAAATAACTTGCTATATAAAAACTAGGAAAGAATATTTTTTTCTTGTAGTTTTTAAAAGTATTAAGTTTCGAAACCACTATTTATAATTTCACATAATATCGTTGAACATCTTTTATGAATTTATATGAATCAGATAAATGTCTTCGAAATTGGAATTGTATGTATACCCTTTTCAGATGTAGTTATTTAATTTAAAACAAATTTTGAGATTAATATTACTTAATAATATGATTTTGTTATAGAATTAATACAACGTTGTTTTTAATCATCATCAATCTTTCTTTCAAATAATTTTAAATGATTCGGTTTTTTTAAATTATATATATGAGTTAAATGCCGTTAAATACAAATTATTGTATTTTATTGAATTATTGGAGAAAAAAAATATTTTTACTTATATTTAGTTTAAAAAATACCCATATAGGTAAATTTAAAATTTACAATAAAAAATCTAGTAATTTATTGTCAGTAATAATAAAAATAAATATCAATACTATAGTATATACCAAATGTAAAATTTATTTTGCAAATTTAATGAACTGTATCGGTAAAATAAATAAAGTTTATTTTTCATATAAGTTATAACTATTATTTTTGTTATTTTATATTTGGTTTACTATTTGGATTTTAGATTAAGAATTGTTTACATATATTATGGTATATTACAAAAATATTTTGGAATTAATTGACAAATCTCAGGATTATGTTTCAATGCAAGTGTAGGAAGTGTATAACGAGCATGGAATCTCATTATGATGTACATACAAGTGTTAAAATAACGTAAGAACATCGTGTAAAAGATACACGTTGAGAAACTCCGATTAATGATTTAATTGCTAATGAAGCTTCGCTTTTTGTTTTAAATTCGTCTTATCAGTTAGACGCGGCGTTTATGTTTGCGAGTCGTTTTTTCTTATTTTCGATAATGGAATTGTGTCCATGAAACCGGAAACGGCTAAAGTAAGAACTAGTTTTCTTTTTCACTCGGGTTTCTCTAAATGAAAGAAATGCTGCTTTTCATACTGGATTCGTAATCTTAAGTATCGAGTTGTTTATTTCTGTGTCTTTAAATACTTGAATTAAATATTATTGATGGTTGACTAAGGTTGTGAAACGGCTGTCTTATATTAATGAACGTATGTTCGCACTTTTGTCATTAACAGATGGGGATGATACGAGTATAAACTAGACTAAATCTTCAAAGTAATGATATTTTATAAGTAATTTTGATTACCTTAAGTTGCTTTGTAGACAAAAATTATAGAATTTAAAAATGATTTCGCAAGGCCGTTTCAACCTCAGTTGTTCTGCGGTCTGAAGAATTAATATCACACTTGATTTTTCTCAAATTTTCAATAGTTATCGCGCGGATAAAAGTTTGAAAAACTGTTATTCGCTCGATAGGTTAAAAATTGTGACATTTTGTTCTTCTTTTTTATTTGTTTAATATCAGCTTCGAGAGAATACATAGCGCGTATTATTACTATCTCTTGATACAAAAGAATTTTCCTGATATGCAAGATTTGGAACGAACATTCAAAGTCTTGAATTTTCCTCTAAATATTATACAAGCTCTTTTATTATTTTACGTTACGTATCATTACTTCTATATATTGTAATCATTTCCCACACTTTTACTTGGACTCGGGCAACTCCGATGCTCATAAACGTTGCCGAATTATTGAAGCCATATTGCGTCAAATTGGACGTATTTGTCAAATGTGCTTAAAATATTTACGCCGCGTGTTATGACATTTAAACGTTTTAACATTATTAATTCGCCAAAATTATAAATATATAATATAAATTATAAGTCGAACATATGTAATACATAGTTTTGATTAAATTCTTTCAAATTGTAGAGACTAATTTAACTTGTTATAAAATTTCATGGTATGAATTTTGCATTGATTAGTTATCGTCGTTCGTCGAAATGTCCGAGCAAGTAATTTTACGAACTGTACCGTAAAGTGATACGGTCTTCTTTCATTTAAATACCATTCCCGAATCACCATTTCCGGTTTTCGGACCTATGCCCAACTTTCTTTTACAGTTTTAAATTTATTATTAATCTTTTTTATTTGTTTATATTCTCATACAAAATGTATTCATTTGTTTCGATATTCCACTACATTTCACAATTTATTTCTAGCACGTAAACAAACAATTGCAAACATTCTTTGTTGGACACGCGACTCTTCGTTCGATTGCTGATTTGCTACATTTCAGAATTCCCCGTTGCTTAGACACATTTTATATTTATAATTGCTTGTCGAAGAAAATTATTATACATTCAAATATATATAAAACGAATTATTTTGTTTGAATTTGTAGATATACATACATATAATATAGAATGCTTTATTAACAATATAAACATTTTAACCGTAATCTTTTGTATAAATATATAATATTACATTTTGTCATATTTCGAGTGGCAAAACAATGAGAAATCTGAAATGCAATCAATCAACATTAATCTAATAAAATTTAATGTCATTTGTTCGTCAGAGTCGGAATTAGTAATTTATTTATTATTACTTTGTTAAATCAGTAGCGTTGATATTATCAGTATTAATACGCAGTAATTTCTATTGGTATGTATATATGTTTACGTTTAATATAACTAATATACACAATTTCGATCTAGAATTAACTTCGTTTCTTCAATCCAGTCGAAGTGATCGGCAATAATAATTATAATATTAAATAATAATGATATTATAATAATATTATTAAATAATAATAATTTTTAATAATAGTAATAATAATTACATTAACAATAATTATAATGATAATAATAATTACAGTAATAGTAGTCGTAGTAGCAGTAGCACATCCTTAATTATAACGTACTGTTATTTTCATCGTAGTGTTCGTTAAGGCGATTTAGGGATGCAAAATGAAGGCCAAACTATCACTTTTGTCACAGAAAAAATAGGTACCTTTTCTATCTCCTCGCATTGTTGTTTCATTTGTGTCATTTTCATTGTATGTAGTGTCAATAAATAATGTATGTGCATGCGAAATTCATTTATCATTTTTGATCTCTATGAGGATATATTTACATTATACGCAAGAAGTCCTACGAGCAAATAAGAAAGCGATTGCGTTGTGTCTTTAAGTGCTCATACTTCTGCGATATCATTTTTTCTTTAACCTCGTAAAGACTAATTATCTACCCTTTTTAATGATAGCTAGGTCATAATTTCATCGCGCTCTTAATTAACGTGTCATGAAATAACACAATGAGTTTTATGGAAGGATTTACCATAAAGGACCCGACGTATTTAATTTCACGAAGCTCAAGTTAGGCTAATTTGTAATACAGAAAAGTATTTGTATAAAATATTATATACAAATACATACAATTATTTATTAAATTTGATAAAATATACATTAAATAAAGCGAACACAGAAAATGTTATAATAAATATGACTTGATCCGATGCTGGCTATAAGATATCCTTTTTAAATGCAACAAAATTGCCACTATTATTGTATAGAAAAATTTTTGTTATCATCCTAATTAAATTGATCACAATTGTAAAGTTTTATATATTACATAAAAAATGTTATTGTGGCATAGATAAAGATTGCTAAAATGGTGAGATAATTATATTGCATTTCAAAATGACATCCTCCAACAATTGTAAGACATCATTTTTTAATGTAACATTGTTCTCAATATATAATGAGAATATATAATGTTTATAATATTTAAAAGTTGTAAAAACTATGCAAAGTTGTATTATAATTCATTACTTTCTTTACAATGTTATATAGTTATATATTGTCTATATAACACTAAAAATGATATGCAATGAATTAACAACTGAATTGATTCTAGATCTAGTTACAAAACTTGGGAAAAATAAAAGTCTAAACAATTAATGAGAAAAAATAAAAATGTTGCATTTTTTATTCGTGCGAACCTAAGAATTGTATTAATTTAAATATGCAACAGATGAGAAAAAACATAATTAAAACTTTTTCGATAGTATATTTATATATTAGTTTTTCGACAACTTTTTTCTGCAACACTTACGTTTCATAATTGTTTAAAACTATTTTTTACATAAATAATTCTCTTATAAATTGTATTTTATATCAAATTTGAAATTAAAATATATTCTTTAATTATGTTAAATTGTGATATTATAAAATTATGACGTCGGGGCCTTTATTACGTCTGAAGGATTCTTATAAAAATATCAAGAAGATTTAATAAATAATGAGACCTATGGAATAATATGATGGTTTAATTCGTGTAAAAATAGTAAATGTAGCGTTTGATCATTGCTTTTTGTTGGGTATTTCATAACAAACAGATATTAAAACTTTTGATCCTCGTAGAATTAGAATTAGAATTGAAACGTCTGTCAAATTTAATATGTTTTTGAATAAGTTATGCGTGAATGTAGTATCGTGTTCGCAATAATCCCAAAAACGCTAATGCGGCTAACGCAGTTTGATGGTGTACTTAGAACTGGGCAATGGCTCAAGGAAAGAGTAGTTTTTATATTTTAATTATTAAGTATATATTTCTTTATACAAATATTTAACTTTTGGCAACAGTCTGACTAGCAGATCTGTCTAATACAACGTAACAATAATTAATTTTACTATCACGTAGTTATTCATATTGTCCAAATACTTCATCATATCTTTTGATACACTTTACACTTTATGATATTTGATTCAACAATAATTTGGCACGTTTCATCGTTTTTAAAAATATTTCTCTTGATATAGCTGGGCTTTAAATTACATTTAATCCTTCTTAGAATGGTTTAATTAAGATTAATACCCTGCTGTTGATGCATTAAAAAGCTTGTTCTTTCTGCTTTAATTAATTAATTTTAATTCACATATTTACTTATTTAAACATTTAAATACGTTTCAGAAACGGAAGAAAATGAAAATGCAGAAATTAATTTCAAGATTGCCCAGTCCTGAGTCCTTCGTGTCATAGACTGTATATTTAAACAAATAAAAAAAGCGAATGGTTCGAAAATACAAATTCACACACTACATTTCGCAAATATGTCATATTTGAATTTTTCTATAAGTCTCGCGATAAACTACGCACATTTTCCGTTCGACGTATTCAGTTATTCTTTCGCGCGTTCATTCATCGACCCATCATATGCAATAATAACAATAATAACATTCTCATACAACATTTATAACCTTTGTTTTGTATAACCATGTATAAAGACCTTTCTTTAATTAATAATGTTCAGATCCGTCTCGTAAGTCCAAAGAGCTTTTAACAAATTAACACCGCCTTTGGACCTCGAGCTTCACGTTGAATTTATTTTCATTTTTTGTTTGTAACTTGAGTTCTCTCTCCCTTTTTTCGCTTAAGTTTGTTTCGCGTTAGTTTTATTGATTCTTTTGAATACTTCCGGGTGCGATTAATTTTTGCGTACGTTACCAGGGACGGTGTCTTTTCCAAATGTGCCTTAAATGAAAAATATCTATTTTAAAGCCACTGGCGATCTCGATGGAACAAGGCAACCCTCCTTGGTTATTTTTGTAGTCATTTAAGGAGCACCAAGTTTGTTTAATATTAAGCTAGTTTGTCGTGTTTTTACAGAACTTTTTTTGTACATGTTCACGATAAGGATGCGTATGATTTGTTGGTATTCTCATCTTACTGTGAGTTATGACTTTCGTCGACAAGGTTTCTGAATCGCAGGTTGTAGGAAGTCGAGTGTATTTTTTCATACTAAATTCACATAATCATATACCGTATTCAATTTTAATAATCATATATTAAAAAAGTAAACATACTACTCTCATTCTTTTATAAAATATTATCTTTATAAATTTATTATGATCACACTACAATTATTTTCTTCTATATACTCGTGTATAATAAGAAAAAAATATCAAAGAAAACATGCTTACGCGATAAAATCTATAATGCGATGATTTGATTAAAATCTTTGATTTTTATGGAAATATTCATAATTTAATTTATTGTATATAAATTAAGTCATAATATTTAAAAAAAAATAATTTAAAAATTAAATAGAATGATAAAAGTATTTAAGTATCGTCCTATAATATATTTTATGAAAAGAACATAAATAACGAGTAAGAAAAAACTGTGAATATCATGCGAATTTCATGTAAAAACATACATGATGTTTACAATTCATGCATGACCATAATCCATGCATGCTGTTTGAAATTTATGAACTATACATGTTTCAGTGTAAAACGTGTAGGGAACGTGCATGAATTAGCCTAATTTTATTCTAGTGGAATAATAAGATATTATTCGTATCTTTTCTTAAAAAATATAATATTGGAAGATATTAAAAAGACACGTGTTTTTTGTGAAAGCAATCACGATCACTTTTTCTAAATCTAATTTAATCTCAACATACTATCCTTTTAAATATTGCCGCGACTTAGAATATGTAAAACTGTACAAA
>JABFPK010001715.1:0-11262 GCA_022817445.1 Habroteleia sp. ZL-2020
GTTAAGCCCTCTTCGGATACCTATCGCGCATGCAGTACAATTCAATAAGGGACCCTGCAAAAAGAAGTTATTGTGAAATGAGTCACTCATCCATTTCATTCCGTTCTGTTTGATCAAAAGTAACTGCGTCAAACAAAGACACGATCCTAACAAGATCTGTGACTCTGCGTAAAAAGCACGCGTCCCGCAAGCCACTTCTGTTTTATTCAACATGATCCATTGTTTACTTTTGAATGACTCTGACCAAAGTCGCCCTTACCCTTGCCCGCGTTCAAGGTTGTTCTTAAAGTAACGCTCCTTCTGAGTAACATAATTCATTGTTTCCTTTTGAATGACTCTGACCAAAGTCGCCCTTACCCTTGCCCGCGTTCAAGGTTGTTCTTAAAGTAACGCTCCCTTTGGGTAACGTAATCCATTGTTTACTTTCAAATGACTCTAAACAAATTCGCCCTTATCCTTGCCCGCGTTCAAGATTTTTCTTAAAGTAATGCTCCCTTTGGGTAACATAATCCATTGTTTACTTTTGAATGACCTTGACCAAAGTCGCCCTTACCCTTGCCCGTGTTCTAGGTTGTTCTTAAAGTAACGCTCCTTCTGAGTAACATAATTCATTGTTTCCTTTTGAACGACTCTGACCAAAGTCGCCCTTACCCTTGCCCTCGCGTTCAAGGTTGTTCCTAAAGTAACGCTCCCTTTGGGTAACGTAATTCATTGTTTATTGTCAAGTGATTCTAAACAAATTCGCCCTTACCCTTGCCCGCCGTCAAGGTCATTCTTAATGTAACGTTCCTTTATTGTAACGCATTATTGGACGCTTGCAATCACTTTTAAGACATCCCACATGCGATGAATAACTGACGATGCGCCTGATTTCCGTATAATAGTGGAACTGTTCGTCTAAATTATTCAAGCGCTATTTACTGACCCACTTTTCTGACGGAGTCACTGTGCTGTATGTACTTTAATTATCCTCGGTGGGCAAATAATGACCGGTTTACTATGTGAGGAATTTAAATTGATACGATAAGCGCGTGGCTGGTTTCTCAAGTTTTCTATTAATATTTGGATTGCATTAGCGGTGAAAAGAGTTGTTCCCTCTGTATTTATGTTACATATTTATGGTTCGTTCGCATTAAAAGCTACAAATAATTTGTCAACCTCGACGCATTTAACAGGTTGAAACAGGTTGAAATAGTAACACTCGCAGTCAGTCGATATTCACGTAGGACGTAAAATGTGGAATTACAAATGGCTATGGTAAATTAATGACATTGCCGTTAATGAGATACATCGTATAATGAAATGGATGAGATCTATATCAAACGCATTATTGTCGATGATTGTCGTTAAGAAAACCTGATTAATTGGAGACCAAAATAGATGAACACAATTTTCTCATTTTAATGAAATCCTTATGCAAATTTTAATGGCTAAATATTTACTGTTGCAGATTTAAACGTCGTTCGATTGGGTACAATGTCAAAGGGTGTATAATGATTGCAAGTTAATATCGTCGCATGCTCCTGTGTAATACTGTATTAATCAAATTATTGTCTATTGTACGTGTTTCCAAAATATACCAAATATGTTTTCGTTATTAAATTTTAAGAAAAAAAAAAAATGCATACGATATTTTCTAAACAAAATTTCACGTGCCTACCAGAAGGTTTGGAAATACAATTATAACTCTTCGTTGGAAATTTGCGTAATTGGAATAAACTTAACTTTAAGTAGTTAGACGAGTGTTGTGAAAAGGAGAAAAAGAAAACTATTTGACTTTGAACATAAAATCAGTATTAAATTAAAGTCTTTTTTTCTTGATCGCCGTGACTTTAGAGACATAATTTTGCACAATTAAAAATATATTGTACATTGTGATGTAATTATTATATCATTATGCTGCAAATATATGCTAAGTACTTATTTTATTGGCATAACCTGTAACATATATTTATGCTTTAAGTTCTTTGTATGTACATGAAGACATAAATTCATGATTCGAAATTCTCAATCAAGTTTTTCTTTATTAACACAAATATTTCCGTGGAAATTCTTTGGATACTCTATCTGTACTAATCGAAAAATTTGAATATAATTTCATTCCGCAAGATTCAATTATAAAATTGTCAATTAAAAATGCAACTCGTACCTTCATTTTAATTGCTCCTTAATTTTCTTCATTCTATTTTATCAGACAATATTGGTCGCACGATTTCACAAATGTATTTTAATAAAACATTCTTGAAACGTCTTCAGATGATCTTGACGATAATTTGCATATTGCTTTAAAATGCTACAAAATGCTTTCGAATATTTCTTTGTTTTGTTTTTCATCGACGCCATAAAATTGAATTCAAAAGGTTGCACGAAGTGGCTGTGAAAATTTACACTATACAAAAAGAACAGCAAAAAAGCAAAAAAATGCTAGCGCGCATTTGCCCGTTAGTATGCTGTAATACTTGTCTGCATGTATTATACATTGAAGGGTCATAGCACGAGGGGAATTCTGCGGAAGACGGTGAACAGAATTGAAGTGTATCTTGATCCTGGCGGCAGATTAACATAATTGCTTCGACTTCTCTGTCTTTTCTAGTTGGTCGCTCGGTGGTCCGTACAGAATTCTTGACGATATTAGATTTTAGGCAAAATCCCGTAAAAAGTAGGAATCCGAATTGCACCGAAACGCTTCCTTATTTATTCGTAATTCTGTGAACGAACTAAAAGCTTCAGCAAATGGAAACCAAAATTTCACATGAGAGTTAGCTTTTATGCAGAGCCAGTCTACCAAATGCAGCTTTTTGGCAGCACGCAACGAAAAGAATCACATTACGTGTTACATCTCAATATCATATTTGCATAGTATAAATTTAGAGCGCTATTATCACGGTTGTACAAATTGAAATGTTAAGACCGCAAATCTATAAACCATTAATCGTAAATCGATTCACAATTAATTTATAATTGACTTTGAGCGGTGCAGCTGATTCGACGTCACGTAGCTGCAGTTTCAATTTCGCACACTCGTTAATTACGATTATTATTAAAGACGAGTTCGTAAAACGCCCATATTCTAATGCCCATCAATAAAGTCATTCAATAATTGCCATTCTGTTACATTAAATGCACATAAAATTAATGAAGACTTTACTTGTTTCAGGCTCATTAAAGCTCCATGTAACGAATTGGATGTACCGTAATTAACACATAACGCTCGGCGAAATTCACGTTAATTGAGCGAATTTCGTATACGAAAATGAACGTACTCCATAAACCTTTACATGGAGAAAGAAATGTGACGACCCAGAAATGTTCTTAAAATGCATTTAAAGCGGTCACATCGCTGTCGCCTACCTCGTCGTTAATTTCAACAATTCGAAAACGACGGAACGAACGTCAATTAAAGATACACTTCCCATCATTAATTTGCTACTCTATCTCAATTATTGAACTCAAGATTTAAATTGCTCGTTAATTCGATCATTAATTAAAATTAGGAAAAAATTAATTCGGAATTAATTCAATTACTTTATAATGAAGAGGTTTAAAGAAACTACTATTTCTCAATCTTATCTTTCGTTATCATCAAACTTTGTTTTAAGTGAAATAATATTATTTCAATAAAAGAGTAGAGATCAGGCTCCATACATCAATTTAATCTTTTTTTTTTATTTCTATGTTTATATGGTTCATGCCCACGCAAGAAAATTTGTCCCTGGTAGAAATGAAATCGGGTTGGCCACATTATAAATGTGGCCCTGGTCAGGATGAAATATGGCAAATTGGGATGACAGTTTTCCTTATCGGGCCCACACCAGGCCCAGAAACCACATGTAACGCCGGGCAATATAATGGCCCCGAGCAGAAATGCCCTCTAAAAGGTCCTGATATGGATTTACTTAAGGGACCATGGCTGAATACCTTCAGATAATCATAAGATGGTAAACTAATTTGAACCAAATAAAATTATCCTACTGGGCCCATCAAAGGGCCGAACGTGGTTAAGAAAATAGGCTTCCCAATCGGGACCAATCTCATGCCCGACGTTGCATGTGGTCGGTATTGATGACATAGGGATACCAGTTCAGGGACATGTTTTAGCCCGGTCTAAATTTCTACTAGGGTGTGTTCATTCAGTAATGACCAAAACCCAGTATGGACCATTATTGGCAAAACATGGTTGCCATATACCCTAATAGAAATACACAACTGGTCCAATATTAGGACAACTCTGACTACCACTGGGAGACCGTGGTGTCAATGTTGAACTGTATTAGGATGAAATCCAACGAGTTACTAACACAACCCAAGAAACAATGGTTGACAATCGGCATTGACTAATTGTTAGGACAACACTGACTCATTTAATTAAATTGCACTAGCTCAGCATTAGAAATCTACAGTTAGCAAAAAGTGGTGGTCCAGTAATGTGGAAACTAACAGTCGATTTTTCCACAAGGGTATTTTGAATGCATGCTAGTCCGACTATTGGCAAACTAATGGTCCACGCTTGGCCCAGATGTACACATTTTCTTGTAGCAAATATGGGTCGCAAACCAACTATCGCTTGCTAGTATTGGATCAAAGGAAAATAGTGTTTCATGACAAGCAATGGTCTACGATGGCCGACATTTGCCCTACATGGGTCCATATGTCCATATCATGTCCGCGACCCAGCCCTATGCCTTGCTGTTTCCAGGCTTATGCCAGTTCTATTCCATGTTATTTTGATTTTTTCCTACTTTTTAGAATGGCATCAGGCTTATGGAATGGTTTGGCAGTGGTTTGGATTGTAGTTGGCTCATGTCCGCGATTCAGCCTCATGCCATTGTTCTTTTTCCACTCGGGTATTACATGGTTGGCAACAACGTTTATACATTTTCCTTTTCTCCGTTCTTAACACGAAGACACGGAACAATGAGTTTAGACATGCTTATACATCCATGCCGAGTTTAGACACGATGTGCGGAACATTCAAATGCAGCTAACTTCAGGAACCGTTAGACAATTGTCCCCTTGCGGCAATGTCGTCACGAGGTGTCATGAAGGCAGATCCGTCAAAGCAATCCACGTCGTCGTAACCTCGAAAGCAAATAGGCAGCCGGGGCAGCGCTTAATTATCCGCAATATGTACTGCTGTAAATAATGCTAATTGTAGAGGAACGCGGCGATGCAGGAAGTGGCACACTGTGATGAGTCAGCGAGACGAACAAGAAGATGTTTCTCGCGACAATTGGCGAGGAACGCCGCAACGAGGTTACCGCCGAACCGTTCACAGAAATTGGAGCGCTATTCGGGAACGCTGCCAGCTATATGGACCGGCTCGGATGTCCAATTGATAAACGATGTATATGTACCGGTACGTTAGGGAGAATCGAAAGGCCTTGCAGGGTTTGTTTTGTCTTTTTTTTCTTTATACCCGAGAGTGTCTCTTTCTCTCCCTCTCTCTTTCTCTCATTGTGTCATTTTTCAGATGGCCACATCGGGACTGCACGCTGTTTCCTAACAAGGGAAGTGCACGATATATATTGGTTGAGTTGTTGTTGGACTGTTTTCTTAGCAACGAGGACGTGAAAAAGATTTCGCATAAATTTCTTTGTTGTATATTTTATTTGCGAGTTTTCAGGAGGGTTAGGTGATTAATGTCGACTTAGGAATTTATGGTCCATTTGGTGTTCCACAACTTTGTATCGCATTTCGGTTTACTAATGATCAAAGATGTTACGTTTTACGTTTAATACTACAAATCGTAATTGATTCGTGTATCCATTATTGCTGTAGATTGACTGCAACAAATTGAGCATGATTTCTTAATTACTCCACTTAGAACCCTATTCCAACTTCGTTACGAACAACACGTCAAAGTTGAGGAATAAACAAAATAGTTTTGAAATTGTTTAATGCATCAATATTCTTATTCAGATCTTGCATACAATGCTGCAAGTATTTTGCACGATCGCGGAAGTAATCAGAAATAAAATTATTCTGGATCGCTCTAATATGCACACATAAATATATATATATATATATATATATATATATATATGTACTTGAGCTGCGATGCATTTGACCTTCGTGACTTTCCACCTTTCTCTTAATATAACAATATCCAGCGAAGGAAGAGCATGCCAACTTCTCGTGGTGAACATGATGAAAGGTGTATGTGGGTCGTACACCATGGCATCACCTACTGATTTACCTTATTGCCTCACTCCAACGATGTTTTTTGCACGAAAGTGTTGCAGCGAGTAATCGGTATACAAAATATTAGGAATAATAAGCAGACGGCAATTTTGTCGGCTTAATTTAATGATATTGTTCTCTCGGTAGTTTATTGTTATTTGGAGTTAAACAGAGTTGAGTCTGCGAGAGGAACAAAGTGGTTTTATTGATTTAACAAACAACCAACCAGTAGGCATTTGTCTTTTTACGTGAAGATGTAGAGCCAGTATACGTTTCAGATACAGGACTATTGTTTGCAATGATAACGGCGGTTTTAAAGTGCCATGTCACAACGATGTAAATAGAATGAAAACAGACTGCTAATGCGAATAAATTTGATACGTCAGCGTGCATTCCTTTGTTTACGTTTTGCATTTCTCAAAGATACTTGGCAATTCGACCGCTTTTTTGTTTCGCAAAGTAGCAGCAAAAGCTTATTTTTTTCCCGTTTACAGTTAAGACTGTTAAACGCTCGTCTCGTCGCAAGAACTCGCCAGATACTCTCGACACCAAGAGACACATTTCCGTTCTAACAAATTGTCGCCAATTAAAATATTTGATTCGCGAATTCGTGCGCAATACTTCTTTATTCGCGCAACAAAACTCGAGCAGAATGTTTATTTCTAGCCGATGGCTCGCAGCCACATGCCTACTTTGATGTTGTAAACGCAAAAAGTATCAAAGCAATTCGTAACAATCCATCTCCAGATAAAATGTAAACCCTCGAGCGATGCCGCGTTTCAGTAAACTGCGCGACGGAAATATACATTGAAAAGGTACATAAATATGGCACACATTTTCGTGTTACACGTTGCGCAATATAGATCGTGCCCCAAAAAGAGGCCGAGAATGTAAAATTCAACGTAGGATAAGGATTCTTTAATCATCAATGACAGAATTTAATCTAACGTAATGAACGTGGTGCGTTAGCGTCGAGCAAACAAATGGATTATGTTAAAGGAATATCGATTTGGGAGGAAGTGGTGAAACGGGAGTGCAATTTTTATTGAGGAAGGAAAGTAAAATGAATAAATAATAAGAAATCTGAAAGCAAACGAAATTGTTGCAATGAAAGGCAAGTAGATGTAGCATGCTATGTTTGAAAGCGGGTGCTGGTCTGGCATAGCCAGGGTATTCCGCATCAACGTATGCTGAATAACCAGATCAGGACCAGATCGGGACCACATGTGGATTTCCTTCTAAAGGTAGTCCTGGTAGAGTCCTGTTCAGATATTCTAAAATGGTCCTGATGTTGGACTTAAGGTCCTGATCTGGTAATCCCGTTTAGTGGAATGTCTGATCAGAGCCAGATAAGGCTAACATTCCCTAACTCTAAGATTTGACAGAGATATGATACGCCCGACCTGGACCCTGTCTGGCAACTAGGTTGCCTGCCTCTGCCATGATTCAGCCCGGTCACAAATTCTCCTTGAGAACTTTTTCTGGCGCACGGATTTGAGAATTCCCTGAGACAGGGGCGCTACCTTCAACGATACTTCAACCCTATTTGTCATTCACAAACGCAATCGTAAATCATAGTCCAGTATATGTATGCAGAGTAGAACATTACCGTCTGCAATTTACAACCTCCTTGGAGATTTTGCTCCAAAATAAAACCATATTTCGAACGTAAGCGAGACTTATGGTTCTCGTGACCCACATTGGCGGGGTTTCGTGCGTATTTCGTGATATTCGCTAAAAGTTTAAAAAGTGCTAAGCACCCGGTATCCACGCGGCAACTTACTCGCGAGAAGTTATTTGAGACAGCGCCTCTTTCATTGAAATGTAGTGCTGTATACATAAAGTGGAATGTAAGACAGCTCTTTGATACGAACAATCACGATGTTACGAAGGAATAAAATACATCTGATTACGGTAATACCGTAGTCGAGATATTTGAACCGAAAAAGGAGGTTATAAATTACGGTCGTGCCTATTTATGCCGCGATGTGGGACAGAGTCACGTCGGATTCATTTTAAAGGTCATCGTGTCGATCGACGGTTGTGTATTGATCGCTATAATCAAGATGATGGAACCTATTTTTTCCATATTTTTTCAATTGTACTTTTACGCAAAATGTCATTACCGGAGCTTTACAGCCGACTGGCATTTTAAACCCAGTGGAATTGCTTCGACACTTATTTCGTATTTCACAAAAAAGCATTGTAATAATCTCTGCGCTGGAGATTATTACAATGCATTTTTTCAAATTGATTTTCTTATGCTTACATTGAAGTCGGGGGATATGCGTGATACAAAGGAAACAAATCAAGAACGTGCAAATAAATGGAATTTAAAAGTACGAACAAGTTCGCGATCATTTTCTTAGTTACGAAGTATAATTAAATGTCTTTAATATGTATGCATTGATAATCATATGAAATTAACTTGGAAGTTTTACGTGCGCATTTATATCATTCAAACGAATCTACTATATTTATGTTGCAAATTTATTTGATTTTATTATATCAAACGCGAAGAATGTAGGTTAATTATAATTAGCGTAAAATGAGCGCAATAACAAAAACAAAATTATAGATTTTATGTACGCGAACCGACTGAAAAAGTAAATACGATGGCTTTCAATTGGCAGATCTGTTAATGAAATCTTAATATCTGTGAAGAAGAATTATTACCCTTTCTCGAGTTACGGTTATTGTTTAATTAAGCATAATTGAAAATTTGAAATACATAAAACATTTAACGTTTCTATGAGTACGTAAAAATCTATTCTATTTCCTTAATAGATCTTTTTGATGTACAGTTAATCGTATAAATAAGTTCCACGACTTGTTATTGCTTTCGCGATCCTGTTGCGAGGTGTTTGATGAAACTCTCATCGTTCAACTGGGGTACCGGCTCTCGGTAATAATTTATTTCATTTTGGAGTTGTTAAAAGTGTTCATGTTTATGTATTAATTCAGAAACACTTTTTTATGCGTAACGAATTCTGTAAACAAGGATTAATTTTCATTCTACAAAGTCTTTTAACAATTCCCAATTAAAAAGTCAAATAAACGGCATTGAGGATAACTTTTACTACAACTGTACAAACCTCGTAATCAAATTAATTTGCCAAGATTTGTTTTTGTTTTTAAAAGCTCATGATTAACGTGATTTATTTCTATTTAAGTAACCTCGTGAATTAATGCCGGCTTCTTTTTACCGCAAAAACTAGCTTCATAAACCCCATTCATTCTTGTTCTGTGTACGTGTATATTCTCGAACACGACCGGAATGAAATATATATATACACTTTTGTAGAAATGTGTCTAAAGTTTCTCTAAGATTAGTGTAGCGCTAGTGGGCCCACCTAGAACCCTACTAGCACCACTAGCAGAAATTTGTCTAGAGTTCTTAGGGAAACTCTAGGCAAGTTCCTATCATGGCCCATTTTTGGAGAAACCCCAGACGAATTTCAACCGGAGTATATATATTAAATATTATACATAATATATACAAAAGAAGTGCAATCAAAGCAAAATTCATCTATCCTTTGAATCATTGTCATACGTAATTTTTCGACCGTGATTTTACAAGCAAAGCGTCGACAACAAGGTTCACTGACAAACCGAAACACCTGACATAAAAAATCATGATTTCCTTACTTTCTTCTCGCAAACAACAACTTTGCCAAGCGTGGAAAAAGCGCTCTCAATGAGACAATCATAACGGCGAAGAATCCATGAGAATCCTATGCCGCGTTGTTTTTCCTCGCGTAAACAGCGAGCAAGCTCGTCCTTTAATTCGAAACCATCCCGAGCATTCGGAGCTTTTTGCCGTCGCGCAATCATACTTCCAATATCTAATAATCCAAATAAGTCAACGAGCAATAATTGAAACAACGCAGTTCCCCGTTCCGGCACAAATAAAGAACGTCGTCCGGTGCACGGTGTAATTGCTCGGCGCGCACCGACTTGAATCCAAATGACGCATTATCGACCTCGCGACGGAAAAACTCACCTACGATCATTAAAACCGGAAGCGCGTACCTAAGTCGGATTTCTTGTGGATGCTGGTAGCAAAAAGGAACCATCAAAGCGGCTGCCTCGGGAATATTAATCCGCCGAGAATCTTTATTAATCGGCTCAATTGCATTCGTTAGGGCGCCCGGGGGCAAACGAGCAGGGCGCAGTTTCGCGAACGTGTCCGACCAACTTCATTGGCGTGGATTATCCTGCAAAAAAATAAATGGCTAAGAAGCTGCCTTCTGGAACGGATTTTAGTGGGTCGGCGAATACCCTCGCCCCCTACGTCCTCTGCACAATAATGGTGCCCTCGAAGAATACTTGCGCGTGTCTCCCGTTGATCGTGCTCGCGCAAGCACACGTCACGACGTTTCGAGTAACGAACAGTCACGTTCATTATTGCTAGGTAGCAATGGCAAGCGCCGGAATAAGGAGCATTAACATGAAAACTGCACAAAAAAGAGGAGCAGCAATCATTGTTCATTCACGTTGGAGGAGCCTCTCTTACGAGAGTGGTTTAATCATGTTCTTTTCTCCCATACGTTCCCTTGCGTAGGGTTGAGTTCAAGTTGATATTTTTTTAATAATATAAAACTGGGAAAAATTCGCAATTCCCGGATTTCGTTGTTATAATATAATTTCACCTTGGATGAGCTACTTATTATTTTAAACATATTATTACTTTATTCAATTTTGCATTTTAATTTTCTTCGTGGTGATGGGAAATGAGGAAATATTTATTGTGAACACAGAAATGTAAAATTGGGTTATAATTGCGTTAAATAACAATGTATGATATACAAGGTGATTTATTTAACCTGGAATTTTGTATATCTCGAAAAATACGCATCGGACAGAAAAATTTGACGAATCAAAAGTTTAGTATCTCCGAGGGGGGCATCTGCTATTATTAAATTGTGTATTAGTTTAATTATGACCAATGATCCATTGATCAACGATTTTAGATCAAATTTGGAACAAATTTCTTATTGCAAATATTTTGCATCATTGAAACAATTTATTTTAGATTGAAGAATTCGGAAATATCCAAAATCGCGCGCGCGTCAATCAAAG
>JABFPK010001717.1:0-11257 GCA_022817445.1 Habroteleia sp. ZL-2020
TCAAAGTTTCATCTAATTTGGACCATTTCCAACAAAGATATGACAATTTAAAAATTCGATATTTTTGGCGCATTTTTTTTTTGCGCAGTGTATATAACATCTTTTATATTTTAATTATTGTCTAAATTAACACTATTGCTAGAGAAGAATTCTACACGTTATTTGCCTTTATTGGTGCATATATATGCATACACATATCAAATTTGTAGTTAACAAAAATAAAAAAATAAATTCAACAATTTATAAATTTTTCACGATCGACAGCGCTATTTATATCATAAATCGTAAAAACTTAGTTTTCGTGCGCACCCTTCACCTGTCGACGCTGTCAACACTCTTGTTGATTCTCAGGTGCCCATGCGCATACTCCAGGCGTGTAAAATAATACCTTTAAAACATTGCTATTTCTAAAGCATTACCATATATATATATAAAGAAAAACAGAAAAGCAAATAAAAAAGAACCATTTTTACAAATTAGTTTTTGAAGTACTTCACCAATATCGCTCCTTTTCAATTCAAATAACTGATTTTTTTGAGTAAAAACATTTTTTAAAATTTTTTTTTTTTGAAAGAACTGAAGTAACTTCTTTCGCACAGAAAAAAGATTCAATAAACATTGACTTGCTTCTAAAAACTAAAACATTTAAATAAATAAATAAATAATAAATTAAAAAACTATATATATATATTTTGTTATTTTTTTGTTCATCTAAATAAAATTTTTATTTCTTATATTATTTCCAACAACAAATGTAAAAGTTTACTTCGCCGTGTTATTTTAATAAAATAAATCTAATGTTACATAAATTATTCGTTTTTATATAGAATTATTTTATTATAAGATGTACCTTCTCGGTAACAGTGGGAGGGTGCTCCCGAATAGCCAGAGCTTTCTATCTTGGAGCCATCTGTCCATGCGACTCTTAAAGTAGACGACGAGGATGGTTTTGTCTAGCTCTATTGGCTTTCGTGGTCATTGCAGGTAATATTTACGTATTTATGCTTATGGTCATTCGTTTAATGACGAGTCTCGGAAGTCTCATGTCACCCGGGATCGATATTCTGAAACATTCGAAAAAAAAATAACTTGACGTGAACGTGGCGTATCGACTCGACTTCTGTTCCACGAACGCGTTACGCTTAGAGGCTCATGAACGTCTGAATAGAGTATAAGTATGCCAAATCGGGTTGATAAGGAGGAGGTTGTTATGCATGGAAATAACAGGCAAAATTGCTTGCTAACGAATAAGTCTTGTGGTTTCTCTTATTGATATTTTTAGACAGAAATGAGCATCGGATGACTCGGCAACTGGATGCTTACGAGGAGGTGAATAAGGGTAAAAAAAAAGATAAAACTTTGTAAAGCATCGTAAAAATATAGCTACTAATCGAACCACTGTGGCACAAAAATCAAATTTTGTAAATAATATATGTAAATAACATGTAAATAACATGTAAATAATAATAAGATTTATATTTTTGAAATGTTCTCAAATATTTCAATTATATAATAATTTTTATCAAAATGATGATTTTGTTAATTAGGTATATTAGCGATGAAATAAAGGGTAAAACAAACTAAAGATGATTGCTCGGTATAAACATAAAATTACCAGTTCAAAGTCGAGCATTCTATAGTCCAGTACATTACATACGTATAATCAACTTCTTAACTTCAACATATTATTGAGATATGTATAACAAAAAGTAAAAATTTGCAATTTGCTATTATTTAATTATTATGAAAAATAAATAATGAAAAAAGTTATTCTTTTGAAAATTAGTTATTTTAAATGATCAAGAACGTTCGATAAATTCCTTATTTCGTTAAAACAACCTGCAATATAAATATTTCACATAGAAAAAAAGCATTATTTTTATTTCCATTCATATACAGATTACTGTGAAATATCTCGAGAAATACACATTTAATTAAAAAACGAAAAAACACGTGTTTCATATTTTGTAAAAACATATCTAAGCACACTAAACACAACCTCCAACTCTCACTCCTAAGGGGTAGGACGGTGGGAAACTTTGAAATCTTAAATGGCAACCCCCCTTTTTTATTGCAAATTCGGAATCTGCACCAGAAATTATGTAGGTTTTGTCCGAAAAACTTTTTTTAATTCGTGACAGATGGTCCCCCTATTGTTTGTAATATTTTCATCGAAGTTAATTTCATAATTATACGCAAGGGGGTGGGAGGGGGCGGAAATTTGTAGGGTACTGAATACAGTTTTTCACGTAGAATCCGAATCTGCAATAAAAAAGAGGGGGTTGCCATTTAAGATTTCAAAGTTGCCCTCCGCCCTGCCCCCTGGGAGTGAGAGTTAGGGGTTGTGTTTGGTGTGCTTTGTACGTTTTTTTTTTGGTTTCTTGATTCGATGTGTATTTCTCGAGATATTTCACCATCCAGAAATTTTTTTTTGTTCATGATATAATATTTTTAAATACAATAATAATGTATTGTTAATACATTATTCTATAAACATATCCCGATCGTGAAGATCGCCCAATAATTTCTAAAAGTTGTTTTTCAATAACAGCTCAAAATTGTAACCCAATTTGGACCCAATTTTAATTGTTCAGTTATTTCCAAATCCGTACGATTCTAAATAATTCTAAAAAATAAAATTAAAAGATCTATTTATTTTGTTATATATCAAAACAAAAAAATATATAAAGTTTATGTGTATAAGTATTAATTTTGCGCCTAATATATAATCCATTGAGTTAATAAATAAAAATAAAGTAAAAAAATTAAAAAAACATGCAATATCTATGTAAAATAATATAATTAATAGGCATTTAATATATATTATTGCATCAACCAAAGAATATTTTCCAGATAAAAAAATATTCTATTCTTTATTATAAACTACAAAAACTACGAAAACGAAGTAATATTCCCTTAGAGAACATGACATTTATAGTGACATTTTAGATAGCGTTTATAATCAACGCCAATATTGGCGATTTTTTGCCAAATTTCGGACAACAATTTTTTTGTTTTCCCTTTTTGAAAGAAGGTAAAATAGACGGATCTCTTTTTTTTTTGGTTTACCGACTGAAACATTTCCTCTTAACAATAACTATAAACACCATTACGCTACCAATGCATATAACATGATACTAAATACTAATATACAGAACACATAATTATTATAAATATCAATTTATAAAACGCACCTTTGTAATTATTGATGATAAAAAATTCTTGTAATTACTAATATTAAAACACACTATTGTATAAATACTTACATATATAAAACGCTCCATTGGCGTCAGTGCTTTCAGATTTTGGGTACGCGTTATCTCACTGAGAAAGCTGACAACTAATGAAGATGTTAAAATTCATGGCGCGCGCCAAGTTGCGCGCGCTCGGGGACAGATTTCCGGTGGCCATAATCGAGTGGCGCAATAGGAGATAAAACTTTTTGAATGCCACTCGTTAGTGGCATATATAAATTATATACAAAGATTATAATTATAAACTTGAATGAAAATCGTTTTTCCAATGTTGTTTCTTTCAATATTTTTTTTCATATTGTTTCTATAAAAATCATGTATTGTTAAAATAAAAATTGCTCACCAATCGACGTCTATTGCCGCACACGAAACCGAATAAAAAATTTTTATATTTAATTATAACATGTACAATTTCAATAGTAATCTTAAAAAAAATTATTACACTTACATTTTTCGTTGATGGCTGCTAACAGGGCGCTGTCATCTATGATGTAACTGGAACCATGTCGTTGAGCACTATTCGCGTTGTCGACACACTACATTGTTATACGCACTACTCGCAGGAAAAAATAAAATATTGAATCAGTGTAGTTTCATGACTGAAAACAAGAAAAAAACGAAATATATATATGTGAAAAGTAGTCGCGCACTACCGATTAGGACATACCGACTTGTCGAAAAGTTAGCTCCGTAACTAAATTTTTTTCATCTTTGCATCCTTATATGCATCACTATCGTGTTATCAATTCACCAATAAGATCCTAATATACAGAAAGGCTCAGGTCAGTAATGTAATTGGTAAATGGATAATACGATAGTGTACTATATATAAACAGAAGTTATATATAGTATATATATATCAGAAGGAACAGAAGTGGGATATATAATATTTCACAATTAAAAATTATATATTTAAATCTTTCTAAATAAATTTATACATTTTTTTATTGTTATATACTGTTGTCTTATAGCTTTATTGAGCTTATGAATAATATTGTTTTTTTCGGTCTTTTCTTTTTTACATGTAGACTTATATAAATTTTTATGGAAACATAAATAATATATGATAAAAAAAATCTTTGAAAAATAAAAGATATTAAACAAGTAAAATTTACATTATTTAATATTAATTTTAAAATAATGTATTAATTTTTTAAAAGAACAATTTAACGACTATTTATTTAAAGCCATATATAAATCGTTAATGAAATGAAGTTGAATCAACAAATATGCAATGTCATTTTCGCATAAGATAAAATTTAAATAAATAAGAAACTATATAAGTAATGCATTTATATTATGGGTTGTGCATTCTAGAATATTAATTTTTTATACTACATGTGTTCGTATAGTATAAAATTCGATAAAATTTCTGTTTATGTTTCTTATAAAGTACGCATTATTGAAATTAAAATTGAAATGTACCTCGGTTTTAAAATGTTTATATAAGCGTAAACTTTCCCTATTGAAAAAAATTTTTTCTTAAAATAATATGCTATACAACTCACGTTTACGCGATATTTTACGTTTATAAATATTTTTTAATATAAATTGTGATGTAATATGACTTAACGTAATATAAGAGAGAGGGAGAGAGAATTTTCACTAAATGTGTATAAATAGTATATAAAAATTCAAAGAAATGAAATAATGCAAATCTATTCAAGGCGAGGTCTTATTACAACTATAATGAGATATTATAAATAAAATTTATTAAAAGACAAAGAAAATTCCTCTGATTTTTGGAAATCGATCTTGATTCTCCAAAATGCTAGTCATTAAAATGTTTATCTACTTTTAATGAAAATACGGGATTTTCATGAATAGATATTATAAAAAATGTATCAATTGAATGATTAATAAATATTTATTGGCAAAAATTGTACACATAAATATATACACATTATCGTTAAATATAAGTAAGTTTTTTAAAAAGACTATTTTTCAAATTCATTTCGACACTCATTTATTTATCTTAAATATATAACAAATACGATATTTGTTCACATATGCAGTGAATCATACTTTTGACATTAGACATATTAATTTAATTAATAAACAATTAGTTGCCTAACTTAGTACTTGTAATCAATCAACATTTAACATTTAATAATTATTCCTCAAGTTTCTTAAATTATATTCGACAGAAATTAATTCAATAAAACAACGTATATAAGTGAACATTTTTATATTCATAGATACAAAGATTGATTTGAAAATTTCTGATTTATTCACAAAAATTAATTTTTTTGACTTTACTTATATCATATAAATGGTTTTTGAAGAATGTTTATTTTATCAAATAATTATAAAGTTTATAATTATTTGATAGTTATTTAGGTTAATAGTTTATACAGGGGTTAACCATTTATTTCTAATTCAAGATAATTAATTTTTAGGAATTTATATTTAATTTAAATGAATAAACATTAAATATCTAATCATACAGTTGTTTATAATATTTCAAACATAATTTGAATAATAAAACTATAATGATTAATATAATTGCTACTGCATCAATCACTTTTAGTGTGTTTTTGTGCGCTGTTTGATGGCTTGGCTTCTTGTATCTCTTCGGCGTCACCTTTTACGGTAAACGTAAAAAAATATCTCTTGTTTGGATTTAGTTTTTCAGCTGGAAGTGCTATTACTCTTTTTTCCTCGCCATGTGTTACCTCCACCTAAAAAGAAATAACACATATTTTTGTAAATATACCTTAAATGATTTTTTTACATAAAATGTTGACTGACGATATGCAATCGTTCCATCTGCGAGGTTTTGTGAAAATATTAACATTTAATGTGGATGTGGTGCCTTCTTACATATTTTTGGGAAAAACAACATATGCATATATATTATTTAACAATGTTAAAATAATAATCGAGGAAGCTGAGAACATTAAAAATAAAGCAATCCTTGACAGACACGAAATCGAATGCACGTAGAATTTAGATTGTGAATCCACGTGGAAAATTATAACCCACGCAGATTCTATGCAAGATTGATGTTTTTTGCCTAATGTTTTTTATTAGTAAGTATTATTTAAAAAAAATTAAATATGAAACATTATTAATTATTAAAACAATTTTTATTTACAATTAAAAAATAAAATTACTATTATTTTTTTGTTTCTAAGAATTATTGTACTTAAAAAATCAACTTTATAATTAAATTAACCACAAAAGTATTAAATATTTTAACTTAAATTATGAAGGTACATTAAAAGGTACCCATTAAAAATTTCAGTATTATAAGTAACCGTCGAGTTTATAATTACTTTTAGTTAATTATATGATATGATGATTTTAAAAGATGTTACGATGAAGAAGAAAATGCGTTTTTGCTGATTTTTCTCTGTCTGAATTTACCGTCATATGTCCTGATCCTCGACTTTCAATCTTCGGAAGAAGACTTGTCTCCCGTTCTGGGACGCCTCCACCTACTACAATTATAATCTATAATCAAACTATGCTATCTGTTTCTAAATGAGATATTCTGTCGATTGTAATCTTAGTAAACTATATTTCAGTTGAGAAAGTTATTGATATATTAATCTCCAAATTGCATATTTGCTAATATGAGTGTGACATATTCGAGATAGAATTATATTTCTTTCTATTCTTATTGAATATACTTATTAAATTATTTTTTTACATATTAGAATATAATGAATTAAATTATAAATGTGTGTCTGTTTTTAAATTTATATTCCATATTTGTAAGTTTTTACTTGAAGAAATTATATATTTTATTTCAAAAGATTTATATCTTAATAACCTGAAAATTATTTATATTATAAAATATTTTTGTCAACTGAAATATAATGATTGTAAAATAACGAAAAACTTACGGTAAGTATATATTGGCACCGAAGTGTATGCACTGGTCGCATGGTGACATTGATGTGTCTTTTTGGTGCATTGTCTTGCTTCCGTGCACCAGTCTGGCGTAGCAGGGCGATTCTGTAGTTTGCGTAGTTGTTCGTATAAAAATGTTTCGAAATGTCTGTAATAAAAAAATTTAAATTTCTATTCTAAATTCATAAAATGACATAATATTTAAAAATATTATTAGAAAATGCATTTACCTGAAAGTTAATGGTTGATGATCGTATTTTACAACACCGAGAAGTGGTCCGGTTAAGCCAGATTTGTTAAATGCATCTACCTATGAAAAATAATTGTATTGTTTATCAAATAAAAATATATGAATAGAATTTAGTAAAAACAACTTACTTGTCTTTTTACTAAAACATGCTCATTCGTTTTTCCATGTCTAATCTGTAATCTTTTTAATTCCATAAGTTGGAAGAAGATTTTTCTCTCAAGGTGATATCGCCGTAGACTAATTTGTACGTCTCTTGTAACAGTTTCCATATGCAGGTCATTTTGTTTTTGCGTATTTGGGCAACATTTCATAGTTCTTCTTGGAATTCTTGAAATCCTCGGACTAGGTTCGATACCACTATCCCTTCCTCCGCTATCCCGACGTTGATTTAATTTTGTTTTTTCTCGATTCTCTTCTACGGAAGTTTCTGGTCCAACTATCCTAACTGATGGCTTTGTTTCAACCTATTTATTTTAGATTATTGAACTTAATTAATAACGTCTCATGTCATCTATCTTCTATTTATAATCAAAAATCACCTGAATTATAGCATCAGACATAGCTGGCTTGGAGGTGGTTGCGACTCTAGGAGTTTCTTCCTCGCTTGTACTCGGCAAAACTCTCATTACACCGATGCCATCATCTTCATCCTGTTCAGTATGCTCTTCGTCTCCATCAATTGCTTCTGAAATTTCCTTTTCTAATTCTTCTTCATCCCATTCTGGGCTTTCAATTACAGCTATTATTGCGCTCCTGTCGGGGCTATGCTCTTCGGAGCTTTCGAATAACGTCTGTTTTGAAGATGATGGCCTTCTTTTACTTTTCCCAGTTATTGGTCTGGATCTTTTTCCCGTCTTTGGGAGAATTGGAGAACTCGAAGAACTATCATCTATATATTTCAAATCATCTCCTCTTACAATATTAATAGCCGTTTTCTGTTTCTGATCCTCAGCTTTCTTTTCACATTCCTTTTTAATTTCTTTATTCAAACATTCTTTTTCATCCATTTTGATTTTCGATTCATCTTCATCATCAGCAATATATAAAGTCGATATCTTTCGAATTGTTTCTTCATCTGTTTCTGTATCTAAAACTTGGAATGATTGATCTTTTGCAAATTCTTTTTCTATTTTATCTTTACTTTGAACATCTTCCGAAGTTTTCTTCTTCAATTTTTGTTTAGGACTTCTATTTGGAGACTTTTTATCAGATAATACACTTGCAGATGAATTTCTTCGTAATTTAAGCTTTGTAGAGTCTATGTTCGGTTTTGTACTCGAGTCACTTTCTTTTACCTCTGACTCCTCCTGAATATCCTCCATTTTTTCACGCTCATCCGATTGCTTTATAGATTTATTAGAATCTTGTTCCTTGAGATTCATCTGTTCCGATTCTTCATTATCAGTTTTTAACGGAAGTTGTTTTTCTTGGCTTTTCTGCAATTGTGAAATATAAAAATTTAAACCGAAATGCAACTTATTAGAGAGAGATTAAAATAAATATGCAAAATAAAAATCTATCCTACAAAAAATAATCAAAAGAGTTTCATGCAAATTTAACATTCGAAACTAAAGTCAGAGACGCAGTATTTTTTTAACAAAAATAGCTTCAACAAGCAAAACATTTTGAATTAATAACCCTGCGTTGATCCTCTTGCTCCAGTGAATTGACGATTGAAAGTCTCTTTTCATCCTTTAAATTTTTCATGGGATCTATATCTGTATCTTTGATTAATGATGGTCTTCTAGAAATTACACCTTTTTCTTCGTTGTCTTCAGGTTTACTGCTTATACTGATTATTTCTTCACTTTGAGCTAAAATTTGGGCTATTTGAATATCTTTTTCTTTAATTGAAGACCTTCTCGACATTATATTTTCTTCTTTTCCTTGTTCTTCTATTTCTTCTTTATCTGAATTCGGTATTACTTTTAAAATATCCTCTTTTGTCGAAGATTTTCTCCTCAAAGCAGTTTCTTCGTCATAAATTTCTTGTTGTTTTTGTATTGTTTGTTGTCTCATTTCTTCAACATCTTTCTTCATATCGGCAGCTTTAGATATAAGCGATGAGGGTAAATCTTCAGCCTTTTCTACAATGTTATCTATTTTGTTCGTAGCAGTAGTTTCTTTCTGATATTTATTTGTCATTATATCTTCACTTGCTTCTAGTTTTGGAGTATCGAGGGTTTGATCTTTATGAATTATGGCAGTAACTGTCACCTGTTCTACAGTTTCTTGACTAGTACTGTCAGTGACATTTTGTTCATACCTATTTTCTATAATTTTCGATGTTTTTCTATTAGAATCTGCAATTGTTCCAGTTTCATTGATCTCATTTTCATAATCATCTTGACAAATTGCCGACTTTTTCTTTGATATTTTTTTAGAACACTTCATTTTCTCAAACTTATCTCTTGGTGTCTTTGATTTTCGGCCCGTTACAGTTTTTTCGTATTTTTCCATGGATTTCTTTTTTACGATTACTTCTAAACTATCATCGCTTACACTTTCGTCATTTTTCCTTTCTTCGATATCCCCGGTTTTTTCAAATTTTTGTTTCTTCTCTTTTATTTTATGTCGAGAAGATCTTACGTTTCTTTTCTTATCCTGATTTAACTTGAAGTCTTCATCACTCTCTGAAATTTCACTAGATGAATCATATTTCGTGTGCTTACTTGAATATTGTCGACTACCTTTTTTTAAAAATATTTCATCAGTGCTGAAATCGTTGTCATTATATCGCGCAGATTCACTGTGCGATCTACGATGAACGTCTTTTTTCTTTTTAGTTTCTTTTAATACTCGCAGTTCTTCTTCACTGAAACTACGACTATCTTGGCGAGATAATTGTCTGCAATTACCATGTTTTCTTGTTCTTTTTTCTATCCATCGTTCTTCGTAATACGAATCAGGGTTTCGTTGTTTCTGAATTCTTCTAGGAGTTGTATCGGATTCGGTACTAGAGTCTTGATGCATTATATGCAATTTCGCCGAAAATACTGAAAAAAGTATTTTAAATTAGTCTGTAATGTTTATATTAACAATTATAATTATACTACTAAATTCATCCATTAAATTAATTATATAACTCAATATATAAATCCGATCCTTTTATACTAATGCATTTCAAATTCACACTTTTAAGATATTGTTTAGAATTGTTCGAACCTTTGCAAGGAACATTTTTATGTGATCGAATTTGATGTGCTGTTGATCCACCGTGCATTTGTATTAACTTGGCGCAGTCACGATGTCCTCTATATAAAGCTGCGTCTAATGCTGTCATTAAACTTCCTTTACTCGTTCGTAAAATAGCATTTATTCTTGCTCCGTTATCCAAGAGCACTTTACAAACATCTAAATGCCCATGCAAAGCGGCTACATGAAGTGGCGTCTTGCCTTCTTGTGTTGCCACGTCCAGTAAACTTGGTCGTCTTTTTACGAGCCATTTTACTAATTCAATCCTACCAGAAGCTACAGCTTCATGCCCTACTCCTGTTCCTCTAATTGTTCTCGCATGTAGAGATCCGCCATGTTGAGCAAGAATTTTCAAAGTCTCTAATTGGCCTTTAGCAGCTGCACATAATGCTGGTCTAAGATCAAATTTAAATAATAATATATTAATCAATGAATAATATTTTCAGTAATATATCAAGGGTCGCGGTAGAGACCCTGTTATAGACCCCTGTTCCTTTAGTACTGGCACATTAATTTATATTTTAAATTTTATAATTTTCTTTCAACAAATAAATATCTCTTACAAGAAAATAGTAAAAATGCTCATATAACATTGAAATAAATGGTGGAGGACAATATCTATGCGAATATTAGAAAAACAACGTACAATTATAGTAAAGTGAATTAATGAAAAAGAACGGCGAGGCAAGTTTTTTTGTAC
>JABFPK010001718.1:0-11254 GCA_022817445.1 Habroteleia sp. ZL-2020
TATATATATATTTATTATATTATTAATCAAATCTACAATTTAGATTTGATATTTTAGAAACTAATTTTTTAATCATTTTATTAGGAGTTGGGGAGGGGGTAAAGTAAACTAAGATAACTCTAATAAATTCAAATTATCAAATAATCAATTTTATAAATAAAATATGAAAAATAATGAAAATCATAATGAATAAATCAATCAAATAAAACCAAAAAATTATCAAAAAAGTTTGTTATATAAAGCTTTTAAGCTAAATAAGTTGAATGACATTATTTAACAGTCACAAATAACATTAATCTACAACAGAGTGCCGTAGATACTTTTATTTTCCATTGTAAAGACCGCGAGTTGAAAACTCCACGAAATGAATTTTTTTTATAACAAACTTAATTATTTACATACGATTCCTCGTGATTTTGATTGATTTTCGCATTTATACACTCGTTTTGACAATTCCATTACTAAATTGAGTCCTCGGTCAAATCATTTCGTCGAATCTTCTGAATTATGTTTCTCGTCGGAGACGACGTGGTGGCTGCGTTAGACAGACGATGTTGTTATCAGAATTTTCGACGAAATCGAGTTCGTTGCACAGCACTCAAGGTTTCGCTTGTTCGCTATACGTCTTGATTTATCGCCTATTTACGATTTGAAGTACGTAAACGGGTCACGAGAGCGATTCGAGGCACGCACTTTTTATAATTGACACATCCGCTTTTAGATGTGTCAATTAAAAAGACGCATGATGTTTTCGTTTTTAGTTTTTTCCCCATTGTGCTTCGTCTAATGGAATTTTTCGGAGTGTCTTCCAACTACAAAGAACTGGCTTATCAATTCCTTAGCGCGGAATCCCGTTCTTGACATTCCACTCGGAGGTTGCAGATTCGACGATACAAAAAATTGATAAAGATACAATTATTTCTGAGAAAAACAGTCAAGATTCATTGCAAAACTTTCAGTTTTGTCCGCCGATGTCGGAATATTATAGAGATAAAGGATAGAAAATTATGGGAGATTCTCCCTATCTCATCAGAATAATTTGGCGTTAAAAAAAATAATTGTTGTGCAATTTTATAGCTCGTCTTATTATCTAGGCTAAGCCTGCTTTTTAGAACAGTTCTCATTTGCAATTCGAACGAATAATTAATTTATCATTTAATGACGTTTCGACAACTTTGGCCACTTAAATTCAAAATGCAAAACCAAACCATTCAGAATTTTTTTTATAATTCTGATGTAATATTGTTTCTTATAATTTTCTGACGTACACTCCATTAACTATTATTGTTATGAATCTGAAGATCACATTTTGCAGAAAGATCGTTAAACGATGAATAAATTATCTGTTCAAAATGCAAATTATTTTAGGTGAATTTAACTGCGAAGTATACAGTTGTATTAAAAAATATATAATTGAAAAAAAAGTAGCCTTCCTTAGATGTTTCGATCAATTTTGTATTGTTCTGTAATTCTAATTAAGTGATTAGTAAGTTTTCGAAAAACTTTATAGAGATCAAAAAGGTTTTCGATTTTTTGCTCGTTTCACAAAGTCATTTCTAATTTTGTTCTAACGCAGTTTTTGCCCGATTCGGAAGTAAGAAGCGCGATTTGTGCGGATCGAAAAAAGAAGCAGGTAAAGTAATCGACTTGCTGTGCACTTTGGAGTAAACTGGTTATGTCAATAAAACATGTAATTATTTCTTGCGGCGATTAAATCGTGAAATTTTAACATGATTAATTATTCGATAAGTATTCGGCTTGGTTTTATTTGTCGACTTAATAGAGACTGAATGATGAATTATGTAAAGTGATAAAAAATGCGATAGTGCAGCGTGGACGCCAATGCATAATTGGTGTGTTGTACTAATTTTCTTATTCATTGTGTTAAAGTATACTCGTCGATTGAAAATTTCAAAAAAATTAATTTATTTCAAAATTTTACAGAATAACATTTTTATCTAAAAATATTTTAGATTTTAAAATTGTCCTTATACAAATTATAAACCTTTAATTTGTTTAAATATGCAAAGATAAATAAAATAGGTTCTTGCAAATAAAAATTAATTTTAAAAAATAAAATTTTCTAACAAAAATAATATAAACGTGACGTTTTCCGTGGGAATGAAATATGGCTTTTCGTATTCACAATATATATAATTCAAAAATATAAATGAAAATATTTTTTTACAGCTTTTAGTTAAAAAATAATTAATAATGGAGAATATATTGAATATTCATAATATATATTTTGTTCTCTTCAATTCTCTTTTACCTTCGGGAAGGATTTTCTTGTAATAAAGGTTTCACAAAGAAGGATCTTTGAAGGCAATCCTTATTTTTTCTAATTATAGCATCTCCTCTCAATTCTAAGGGATTATGATATCGTAACTAGAATTTGTTTATTATTTTAATATTTGAGATTTAAGACCGTGTTTCTCTTGTTGCAATTATTTATTTTTTAATTTACATATTATTATTTTTTATACGCCGACATAAAATTTTTATTATTTAAAAAATGAAGCTGATTTATTTTAATAATAAAAATTACTTTGTTTATATTGTTAGTTCAAACTATATCTTGTTTCAAAGAACAAGTCTTTAATGTTTCCAGTTTAATAAAATGTTAGATAAGTTAGACAGTGTATTCGTTTTCAGCTTAAACAGAATGTAATTTTCATTTTTTTTTATATCTGCAAAGTGGTCCAAAAGTTAAGGGCTCAATGCCAAAAGTTAACGTCAAAGAACAAATAACTCTTGCTCTAAACAATTTCGCAGAAAATTGTTAGTAATTTTAAGTAATTTAATAATTTTAATAATAATTTAATCAATTTAAATAGATAATATTAAATAAAATTGTATTAATTGCTTTTACTTTTATTGATTGCTACTAAAAAAAATATTTTTCTAATAAAATGTAAAAACATATTTTTTAATGGAAAATATGAATCTGCATTAAAAAATAGGGGTTCCATTTATGTAATCATAGGGAGAGGGACCCTTAGGAACAATAAAAACTTTTTTAGGACTTATTGTAAATTGTAATATTTATTTATTATCAACGTTTCGTTCTTTTTGCAAGAATCTCATCAGGGCTACATACAAAAAAATTATATATTTTTAATTAACATTATAAATTATGAATTAATTTTAAATTATTTCAAAAATCATCTCTCTCACACATCCCATAAGGCAGGGTGGGGGTCGATATCATTGAACAGCTTTGCTAAAAATATTAAATAGGCATTTTTTTCGTTCTCTGTTTTGTGCATTTCTCAAAATACTTGACCAAAATACTCGAAATTTGGGCTATCTTGCATATATTTTCCTGAAAAAAACTTCTTATACTTATACATACGAAGCACAATTAAATCACAATTAAACTTGTTATCGTCTTTTTACTAATGTTAAATAAACGTTGTTTTACCCTTTCAAACAAGTGGTTTCAACGTTATCAACAACCATTTACTTCTTCAACTCACTATCAACGTTGCTGCAACGATGAAAATACCAATTCTCAAAACTATTATTACGCCCAATAAAAATAACTTTTTTGTCAGTAAAATAACATCAATCATGAAAAATTAACATTTAATATGATTACCTAACGTTAAACGTTGGCGTTAGGCCACACATTAAAATAATCATATCAAATTCTAACTCAAAGGAAATATATTATTCACTCGACTTCTCTGACAATTTAAATTCATCGATGCGAATTAAAATTCTTCCTTATGATTTTATTTTTATTTTTTCAAAAATTTTATTAATTTGCATTTTCAAAGTAAATATTAATTTTTGTTTTATACTGAACGTTTTTGTTACAATTTTTTTATAAATTCATTACTATTGTTTTTATATTAAATCGTTTTAGTTCTGATGAGGGCCGTTGGCTGAAAACATTAAATCACTACAAATCTTAATTATCATCGTTCCTAAAAAGGCAAATTTATTTATTAATTATTATTAGAAAATAATGAATTGGATAATTATCCCCAATATGCCCAAAACGTTCCTTTCTGTTGAATAATAGTAGCAAGGGCGATCTCTAGGAGCCAAATAAAAATCCTTGGGACTTATTGTGATTTTAATATTTAATTAAAAGCCAACTCAGGGCTAAATACAAAAAATATATAATTTTTAATGGCAAATTATAAATTATAAATTGACTAAATTAAAATTAAAAATTTAAAAATTAAAATTTATCAACCTATTTTAAAATTCTTCCTCTTCAAAAGGACTCCTTTGTCTTAAAATCATCTATGTTTAATCAAAATTTTCGCAGTTCAAACTCTTGAAATTTGTTGGACAAACGAAAATAGATTCCGCTCGCAGACGAATTAAATAAATTTGTTTTTGTAATGAGATGGTTCGAAGGAATCGTTAGGACAAGATTTGCGATCGGAGCGCGCAAGTGTCCAATGTGACGAAAAAGAATCAAATAAATCGCATTGCATAACGGCGCAAAAATAGCGCGCGCATAAGACGAGACTTAACAAAGAATAACTTGCAGTTTTACACCGCGATTAAATAAAACACGCCGACGATCGCGCGCGGTCTATTGGTTGCATCTGTTCTTTTGCGCGCGATAATCGTATTTCCATTTGACACCAGATACCATCGCCAGAGATTGTCTGCTGGCGATTTGCTAGTGTAAACAGAACGAACTTTTCGCGACATTTGTCACCTATTTTGGCATTGCGATTTTTCAAGGTCACTTCGTCGGGTGCGGATAAAATTCGCTTTTGAAATGGAATGACGTAGGTGGGATGATTTAACGAGACACCTTGAGAGGAAAACGCGAGAAACACTTGCTTTGGAATTAAACTCAAGACAAACAAAGCCATTTTATTTCGATTAGCGTTTATCTGAATAATTCAATGAGTCCTGATTACGTCACCGATACTGACGCGCGGGGTCGAAAGCTAAATCGTAGAGCATTTTTCATCCCGAATTAAAGTTGTCGAAATTAAAAAATAAGAACAAATGGCGTGAAGGGAGTGGACATTGCATTTAGTAACGAAGCATGGCGTGCTAGTTATATACACTGGACAAAAAAAGGCGCCACTTAAAAATGTGTCAAAAATACTGAATTTTGAAAACGTCATATCTCGGTTGAATGCGATCCAAATTAGATGAAACTTTGAGTTTTGAATAGTTTTAAGCTTTCTCCATCACGTAGGTTATGGTGATGCAAAATCTCTTCTGCTCCCTACCACCCCCCAAAAAAAAGAGAAGTAAAAGTGTAAAAAAATGTCCAACTTTGAGATCTTGTACCGCAGTAAAAAAATTTTTTCGCTTCAATTGGCTATCAGAGTGACAAAGTTCATTGATTTTCCTTCAAATCACACAAAAATTCAAGTTCCTAGGATTTTTTGGCGCGAAGTTATGCATTTTTGAAATTTATTTGCCCCCTCGTGAATCACATTGGGTAAAGCTGATATCGGCAGTAAAAAGTTCCAAATAATTTTTTATCAAATTTTGAAGATTAGCATACAAATTTTTAAACTTTACTGGCATTTTTTTTAGAATTTATTATACCAATGTATTAATTAAAAGATTTTAAATGAAATTATTTAAAAAATTATATATTTTTTATTTTAATAAATATCCGTGACACATTCATAGGATTTGCCCAAATGCCATGGGTCTCCCACAGGTGGTAAAGCCTGTGGCATACGTGGTGAGAGCCACGATTATTTTTTCCCCACGGGATATTGTATATATGTATTAGGAATTGAAGATTAGGTTTTAGCAAGACTTTCCTAAGAGGCGAATAAATCTACGCTAACAAAATTAGAGTTATAAAGGAGCTTACGAAATTCTGCGTCTGCGTTGACAACGAGTTTGAAATGATGTTTGTTTTTTTTTCATAGGGAACCAGTGAGCGTTCCGTAAGCATTTATTCTTCTAATCAACCATTGTAGTTTGCAGTATGATTAGTTAGTTTAGATTAAATTTGCATGTAATCATGTATGATTATGAATATATATGGGTAGGGGTAAATTAAGTAAGGCAGTTGATGCGCAGGTCTTAAAAGGCATGTGGAATTTATTTAAACAAAAAGTAAAAAAGGTTGACGAAAATGAAGATTGTTGAGTTATAATTATAGTTTGTACTGAGCAGAATTGGTTTGCATTATAAACAAACTAAATTTCAAATCTATGTTTTATATATAGTTTTAGATTTGTTGCAGCTTAATTTAGACAAATAACATATGGGTTTGAGAAAAATAGGTTTAAAAGTCAATTTCAGGATTGAAGAATTTTTTTTGATAGCTTACGATTAGTTTGCTCTAATTCAGGGATATATAATATACCTTTAGCTACATGAAATTGTTGTGTTAATTGTTTAGAATTGAAACTGAAATAATTTAAAATAAATTACATGGACTATCAAATGATAAAAAACGATTTGCTTAACTTTAGGCTCTAAAATTCTTTCATAAATAGCTGTTCAAATTCACAATCACATTTTATAAATTTTTGATTTTTCAGAATGAAAGATAAAAATGAATTTCAGCAGTTACAGACTATATCCATGAAACTACTAAATAAAATTAATTATTTCTTTATTTTATCATTCTTAAAAATAAAATAACATAAATTAAATGATAAAAAAAAATATAATAATATAAAAAACTAATTATAATAATATTTTCACAACACATTAGAACAAAAAGTACATGTTACAGCACAATATTATGATTATTACATTTCATACTCAGGTAGAAATTTGTTTAGTTTTCCTAAGAATAAAGTGGCGTTGGTAGAATTCTAACGTGGCCCTACCAGAGCCCAACTAATCTTACTAAAACCACGCTATTTTAAAACTAAATACGTTTATCTTTTAGAAATTATTTTTCTATAGAGAACTAATTCTATATATCCATAACTATATAGACGATATTCATATATAATGCATATATAATGGTATTTTGCAAGTATTATTTACCCTTCACCCATATATAAACATATTTGTACAAAAGCATATCGCGTAAATAACACATTAGCGTCGAGATTAAGACTTGCCATCTTTGAATTTCCTTTTATTTTTGCTTTGAGTTGAAACTTGTCAAAGACAAAAATACAACGTGTTAGTTAGATACCACAATTTTGCAATGATCGTAGAACAAATATTTTTATCTCCCATTCGTAAAGCAGAGTGTTTTGAAACAAATGAGAAGATAGCGCTCGACTTAAATGCAAAGCTAAACTTTGACATTCAATTAAATTAGCAATATTGAGAGGCAATATGAATTATCACCAATCAATATCATTTAAGATTATGTACGCATTCGTCTTTCTAATTGAAACGGCGCATCTATGCAGGCTTTGGAACTTGTTGTTATTGCAATAATTGTTTTTAATTAAGAGTGCTTATAAAATATATAATTAACTATCTCTTCAGCTAAGATTCGTAAAAGAAAACAACTCTCGTTTGTTTTGTTTATAAAGCTGCTCGCACACCTTTATAATATAGCTCGACTAAATTTATTACTTTGATTAATATAGTTAGAATTTTTGGCATTCGTCAGATGCATATTGCGAGTTAGATTTTTAGACAGTAGTTCTAATAACGGACGCATCCTTGAGAAAATATTTAATTGCATGTTTCTTTAAATTCATACTAATGCAATTAGGTAATTCCGAACTGATAAGGAGTCATCGATGAAATCATTTATTTTATCTTGTTGTCAGAATTTAGGGTATTGCAATTTCTTTGTTATTTGAGTTATGTTCTGTAAATTTGGTTTAGCATTTCATGAAAGACTTAGGTATAGTGACATGTGAGCAATGATAATTATTTTGTAGATATAGTAGTCGTAATGTAACATGTAAACGCTATAAAAAGTTACTTATTGAGTTACGTTAACCATTTCAAAGAATGAGATAGAATGCAGCATGCCGTAGTTGATAGTGAATCCGATTTTAAAACAAATTGATTATAAATTGTTGCAGATATTTTAAACGGATGAATTTCCGTAAACGTCTATGAAATAGTCTGATGCTGTATACTTTACCTGAAAAATAGTGTTTAATTAAATAGAATTATTCCTGTATAGAATTAGAAACTTTTTAGTTTCAAATGCTTATATAGATTCATTTAGAACTATAACTATGAAGTTAGTAAAATGAGATGAAATGGGAAAAAATGTTAGTAATATTTATATTGAACTTTTTTGATAAATTATTATGATTCTGAACGTGTGGTTGTAGGATTATGTTGAAAACTAAAATTAATTTAATGGCCAATTATTATAAATGTAATTTAATTTTTCCAAAATTAAATTATTTAATATTATTATTAATATAGTCATATTAGAATAAATTATTACTAAAAGCATTACGTAATTAGTTCTAGTAACAGTATTAATATTTGCAAATGTTAAATTGATATTGAATAAATATTAATTATTTAGAAAACAACTTGTTAATAATAAATAACATTTCCAAATATTTATATTAAAAATAAAATTAATGTTCAATGCCATATAACAAAAGTCCCATAAATCGATACGATTGCAATTATAGAATGACAAACTTTTGAAACTTTGGTTTTAGTCATATAAAAACTATATAGATAATTTTTTAAAGTGTATATAGTGAATTTATTTAATCAACAAAATATTTATTTCAATTTATACTAAGTATTAGAAAGCTATTCAGAAATCAATGATAAACATTGTCATAAATTTAATACTCAAAGTTTTCTTCAATATCTAAAAAGATATAAGATGAAAATAATTTTATTAATGTTATAACTAAGTTATGACATGTTGAAACAATTAATATTCATTTACTTCTATTTTTATTGTAATTTTAATTAATAACATAACCTGTTTCTGTAATTGAAAAACATTAAATATTATTTTTATATTTTTCTAACAATACACAATGCATGAGATGCAACTTACAATGATATTTAGATCTAATACAATATAAATTTTAGAAAGTTTTAGAATATGTAATATATTAGTTGATTTAGTTGTGACATTTTTTCCCATACGTTCGTACGCGGAAGAGAAATGACGAGAATTTCTTAAACTTATACCATCACATCAGTGTCAATAACCTCGACTCACTTTTATCAAAGTGTATTATTTGTATTCTACAGTTTTCGTCGACAACATAATTAAGAAAACAGTGGCACATTCAATGACTTTTAAAATTATACTTAAACCATCACTTAACTATACGGAATTTGTAAATAATATATGTATAACTGTCCAATTAAATGAATAAACAGTACACGTAACGTTGTTCGATGCAAAATCGATTTTTGTATAATATCAATGCCGTTGAATTGAAATATCGATATATTTAATTGATACTTTTTCTCGATTCTTCGATAGATATCGATTCGTTATAACAAAAAATGAATCGATGATTTTTTTTAGATGAATTAACATTTTCAAACACAGTAAAAATAAACAAATTTTATTTGTTTTTTTTTATCCTGGGGAATTAAAAAAAAGTATATTAAGTATTTATAATGATCTATTTGGATTTGGAGTGTAGTTTTCCGTAATTTTTACAGAATTTAAATTATGTCGCCATTTTTATTGAGGACTATATAACTGACAAAAATCGCTTCGAAACATTTGTCTATAATTTGTACTTTGGTACTATTTGAGAGTATATATATATGATAGAGTGAGGGACCCATAGGAACAATAATAACAAATTCTCTCATCTAATTAAGTATATATATATATATATATTTTCTGATCCACGTTACGTGTGGAATAAAAAGCGTAATCGATTCAGTGTGTAAAACGCTTGTATTAAATATTATTCTTAAGACTGCTTGATGAATAGCACTGGAAATTAAAATAAATTATTGATTTTAACATATTCTTTAATAAATATTTTGTTATTAATTGTTCTTGTTTCTATTTTATTACACATTTTTATTTTTACAGCCTAAAAGATTTTTATGAAAAAGTTCGTTATTAATCAAAATTTTCAAATCAAAAAACATTTATTTTCATTTTCATTTTTTAACATTTTATTAATTAGTTGCAATAATAAATATGATCCGCACGTAGTGTATCTCAACTCAATAAAACAAATATTTCGATTCGATTTTTTAAATATCGATATTTCACCGGTATTATTCAATGTCGATTCGAATCGATACGGAAAATCAGTGCTTTTCTTCGTACCGAACAATGTTAATACCTGTAACGTGACGCGCATGCGCAATGAAACAGCATAATAGAAACTACTTTAAATTACAACGCGAAAAACTAAACTTTTAAAAATTTCGAATACATTTGATGAGAAAAAATAATAATTAAAATATTGGAATAAAATAATTACATTACAGAAATAAGATTACATAACATTATAAAAACACTTTTGATGGTAAAGGTTACATTTGTTTATTTATCGTTTCTCTTAGCGTATTACAATGTACGAATGAAAACTAGAATTGTTTGTACCATTTTTTTTGCATTTTTGCTATTTGAGATTTCTAGGATTAGATTTGTAATCGATCGTAATTGTGTAGGTAATGATCATGCGTTGCAATTCGTTATAATAAAGTTATTTGTATCAGAGTTAGTATTTCGCCCCGGAAACAACTATGGATAAAAGCAGTGAAGAAGCTTACTTCCGAGAGATTAGGAAGAGAGAGTCTCGCCGCTTGGGAGGACCGTAAATCGGCAAACGAGCTCGAAGTAACGAGCGCCAAGGAAACCGACGATGACGAAGAGAAGGTGTTAAATGTTAAGGAGGAACCTATCGCCGTTGCCGAGAAATCAAAGAGCGACGAAGAAGCTCAAATCCATAGAGGTCTATTATTTTTTCATTATTATATTACTTAT
This sequence comes from Habroteleia sp. ZL-2020, assembly GCA_022817445.1. NCBI lineage: Eukaryota > Metazoa > Arthropoda > Insecta > Hymenoptera > Scelionidae > Habroteleia > Habroteleia sp. ZL-2020. The sequence continues at coordinate 10,829 of JABFPK010001718.1, forward strand.
TTTAATTAACAGAAATGATGACAAATAAATTAATTTAATTTTTGATACAACAAAAGTAATACCTCCTTATGAAATTCTATTATTTAATTAATAATAAATACCCTATAAGCAGTGACTTCGTGAATATTAAATAATAATATAGTATATATTATTATATATTATATATTAATATATATTATATAATAATGTAGTAATAGTAATTTTATTATAATATTCACAGGAATATTACTGTAATATCAATAAATATTGTACAATATTATAGCAAAATATTCATAAATGTTATAGTATTATCGTGAAATAATAAAACAAATTTTTAAAAGAATTATATATTAAATAGAAAAAAAGCATATATCTCCAGGAATTGATCCCGAGCCTCTCAAGTACAAGTTCAACACCTTACCTTCGAGCTACTACACCATCTATGAA
>JABFPK010001719.1:0-11253 GCA_022817445.1 Habroteleia sp. ZL-2020
TATTAAAGTAAAGCAAAGTAATTATATGCTACTTGAAAGCTATATACACAACACAAAATACAAGAGATTATATGAAAATCTTATTCGTATATGTTTTATTTTAATATTTTTAAATTGATATTCATTATTTATTATAATGTGTTCATATTAAAGATTTATTAATCACACTTAAAATAAGTATATTATAAATTCATAAACTAAAGATAAGTCGTAATTACTCAGAACATTTTTACGAACATCATTAATTCATTTTTAAGGATTTTCACATTCGAATAAATTAATTAAATTATTGATGTTTTTAAAATAATATTTAGAATTAAAATAAAAGTTAACGCGTTTGAAAGACAATTTTTTTCTAATTTCCAATTTTGATCTTAATCGTGTAATTACGCAATGATATTACAGAGTAATATTTGGTCAGAGGTGTCAAGTTAGCGCAACGTACACCTACAATTCATACGTAATAGGGGGTTGTCACAAAGGCTTCGTTTCGAATTGATGTCGTCAACCATAGACGTCAGTGATCTAATTTTGTACACACCCGTCACGGATCGCGACTTCGACGACTCATTCGTCACTGCAACTATTTTTAATTTCGGCACACTGTAAATATACCTTTTTTATCCCTTTCATAATACTTCAACACGGAGAAAAATAATATTTAAAATATTACTATTCAAGGGCAGTTATTAAAATATAATTTAAAGAAACAATAAAGTTATTCGAACTATGTTTCAAGTTATATATACAATAATATTCTTCTAAATTAATTTCATTAATATCACAAAAATATTTTATTAATATGAAGCACAGAATTTGGTAACCATAACCGGGAGTCGCGGTAATGTTTTTAAAACAGTTTAAGAGATTATGTTGTATCAGCTGTCCAATAACGATAAATTTAATCGATGAAATTACTGAAATAAGGAAGGTGATCACAACAACACCAGTCTTGTTGTTACTATATTGTATTATTATCATCGAATATTCTGGTAATGGTAACCAAAATTCTTAATGCCCATACTTATTATTTTTCTGCATGTAATTATCAACTAGGAATACTTTTACTTTTACTTTTTTTGATCGTAGGAAGAATTTTTGCCACGGAGTTTGCCACAATGTCCAATTGCTCTAGCCACGTACACCACCTGTGGGAGACCCATGGCATTTGGACAAATCCTATGGACGTGACACGAATATTTATTAAAATTAAAAATATATAATTATTAAATTGGTTTAATAATTTCTAAAAAGAAAAATCTTCCTTGTACAGGTCTTGAACCCTTGCCGCTGACGCGATAGCCCAGCATTTTACTGCTCTGAGCTAACATTCTATTTGATTTTCTTAACTATAAGTTTCATATTAAGTGATTGTCATTTGTTAGCCTGTAATTCAATAGGAAATTTATAACTACAAAAGTCAAATGGAATGTTAGCTCAGCGGTAAGATGCTGGGATATCACGTCAGCGGCTAGGGTTTCAAGACCTGTACAAGGAAAATTTTTCTTTTTAGAAATTATTATACCAATTTAATACTTATATATTTTTAATTTGAATAAATATCCGTGGCAAATCCATGGGATTTGTCTAAATGTCATGGGTCTCTCACAGATGGTAGCGCCTGTGGTACACGTGGCTAGAGCCATTGGACATTGTGGCAAATTCCGTGGCAAAAATTCTTACCTACTAATTATTTATTTCTTTTGCATATTTGATTTTTCATTTCTATAAATAAATAATAATTAATGCAAAATATAATTAGGAAAACGTTTAATGATATATATTATTATGATTTTAATGTTATAGCTACCAATTTAATGACTTGGACAGTATTTTATAAATGTTATTGGAATATACAGTTGCAGTAATTAAATGTTACGTAATAATTTGCATATGCATACAACCGTTTTTAAAGTTATTAGATTTTCACTTTGAAAGTTTTTTAATTACTGTAAAGTAATAACGATGCAATTTTACATCATTTATATGCGAATTCTATTTCGTTGGCATCGTTTTTAATTATTTTCAAACATACATCAAAAGAGTTAATGACATGGCAATGTATAGAATAATGCATATGCACCCGAGCACGTGTGCTGATAATACTGAAAGATTAGTTGTATTGTTCTGCTCACAGTTACATGAAATCGACAGGATTTCCAAATTCGTTGAACAAATATTTATGTGCGTTAATCAAATCTTATATGTTGATTTTATTTTCTTGCAAATTTATTGTAATATAAATAAAAAGCTGACTTATTAAAAAAAATATGAAAAATTTTAAAATAATTATTAATATAAGCGGCTTTCAAAGTATTAAAAAAAATTATTTTAGTTTTATTTTACAGATAAAATTATTTTTATTCAATTAAACTTAGAGAAGAAATAAAATAGAAATGTATATAATCAAGTAATACAATTGTTAAAGATATTAATGCACTTAAAAATTTTTAAATGTCACCTTTAAGTTATTCTGTATATATGCACCACGTCTGCTGCATAAATTAAGCAGTAAATATAAAATTTTGATGTTAGAGGAAAATGATAAAAGATCGAAAATTTTACTCTATTACTTAATTCATCTAATTATACACTTTTTTCTTGTGCTAAAAATACATTGAACGACTTTTCTGAGTAATAATTTATTAATTAATCTAGAGGAAAATAGATTACTGTTTAAAAGATGATTTTTTAATTGTATATATATATATATAATATATATATAATTAAATAATATTATATAACAGACTTTTTATTACAATATTGAATGCCTATACTATATATTGGTTATTTGCACTTATTTGTTTAGTATAGAAATAGTAAACAATACATTAAAAACTCGCTGCATTTAATAATTGAAATATTGAAATTTGTTTGCAATGTTTAACTATAAAAAAATATGTAAATACGTAATGTCTACTAATATATCCGAAATTGCAACGTTTCAATTATTAGTAATGTATGTGTAAATAAGGGTCTAAAATTCTTTTTCATGTCAATTACTAAGAATATGTGGAGCAGAAAACTTCAACAACGTTACATTTGGCATTTTTTCTCAAATTTTCTGGAAGAGAAAAGTGTTTTAATTTCTATGCTTTTTATAGTCGTTGAAAAAGTATGTTACTTTCTTTTGCGTCAAACATTTTAACACAATATTTATTAAATAACGTGATAAAAATACTTTTAAAATAGTAATAATAGAACTAGAAGGATATATAATTTAAAAAAATTATAAATGATATTCTTGTTAATTAAAAATCATATAGATTTAATTAATTGAAACTAAACATTAAAAGCTTATATCCTGTTAATGCAATTCGAAAAAAATTGTATATCCTTTTTATAGACACACACACATATATATAGAATTATAAAAACTTAAAATATTAAATAATTATGACCTTGACAAAATTTATTTAAAGCAAATTTAACTGTAATTTTTTAAATGAACAACGAAAAAGATCGATTTTGTTTAATCTTCGAACTTATATATTTTTTCCGATTGAAGACCACCTAGCAGATTCTTGCCAGAATTAAAAGAAATTAAAAGTTACTTCGCTCCATATTTTTCCAAGTATTTCAATCAAACTTATAAACCACAACAACAAAGTTCCTCGTCAGTATTTTGTTATTCTTCTCTGTTGAGCGTTTTAAATTATTTGTCTAAAAAGAAAGACTAATTGATATGATAATCCTTACAAATAACTGAAAATAACGCAACACTTATTAATTAAGATTCAATCAAATAAATAATTAAATTATCCCTTTTATCATTGAATACTTTGATTGGATGGAAGTATCTGCTCATTAAAATTAATTAATACTATTTTCACCGTTGGAGGACGGTTTTGGTAGTTCGTTTAATTATAATGTCGAGCATTGTTATCCCATTGCAGATTTTTTAGATAGCTTCAAAGACGATTTCACGCAGCGAACAGTTGCGATTGATTTGTTAAATTTATATATCGAAACGCGCAATTGCAGCGTACTCCCAGATTCATCGAATTAAACGAGCCACGATACGTAACTTGAGTGTTATCGACCGTGAGGTAATATTTCCCGCATTCTGCAAAATAACGTACGATTTACACAATAATAATTCATGCATAATTTTGCTTGGCTTTTAACTTCTGACAAATGTTCGCAAATTTGAAATGTCCATTAGCCTCTCAAAACGAGATTCGTTCTTCTAACGGAATAATCGATTGGCAGTGACCGTTATCGCGCAACAACTAAATATCAACGCATAAGTAGAACTTTGTAGCGTTGATCATGTTGCAGCGTGGCGGCAAATTATTTAGCATAATGTATTACATTGAGAGTCCTAAGTAGCTGCGCTAGATCGTTTGTCATTGGAAGGCTTACCGCAGTGTGCAGTCGGGAATTAAGTTTTACGCGGTCGAATCATTTTGATTACGTATCTGCCAAATCGATTTCGTATTAAAAGAACGAATTGCAGCTGAATATTCGTGAATATCCAGAAGCTGTATTCGAATCATTAGTAGGAATTTAATTTTCTATTTCAATCCAAAAAAGGTGGACTTGATTGTGTTACCCTTTTGTATACCGTAAATTCGTTTGCTCACGTCCATCTTTTTTTGGAACAAAATGTTTCACTGGAAATAAATTAATCTTTTACTACAAATAAACAGCGCCAGTCGATTAGTATCGCACGAGTGATCGATAATGCGGCCCCGATGAATTTTCGAGTATCTTCATTGGGAAAACAATTTTCCGTTTCACTTTTCGTCGGCGCGTTACAAAATACAAATTCACGAATCATTTGTTCCGGTCTGAGCTTGAACCATCATTCCTTTATAATGGAAAGTCGAAAATATTGGACTCATTGAGATCAAGAGCCATCCAGTCGAGAGAATCGGACCTTCTACTCTCAATCTAAATGAAAACCCATAACGGCATTCCTGGAACGATCGGAATTTTCAGATACAAAATTTCGCTCGGCATCCGGTCATGTACTTACGTCGACAATAAAACGCACAAATATCGTGGTATTTTTGTCAACCATGCTAGTCCGTTAAGCTTTTGGCTCCTCACTTTTCCGATGTTTTCATAATTAAAGCAAAAATATTAAGCCGAATAAGATAAGGGGATAATTTGTGTCGATATAAAAGCTCGAATGTTCAGGCCTATATAAAAAGTTGAAGGCATTAACGTCGCGGATCACGCGATGACTCCATTATTATACGACATAAAGTCAATTTTCGCTGATATCGACGACTCTGCTAGTTTCCAAATAAAGTCTGACTGGTAATTGGAGATTCCTAATGTGATCCACTTTGCTTCGATCTAGGCTCACTTTGCATCGCCAATTTTCAAGAATCGACGTCGTTACAACTCAAAAGCAATCAGTATCGAGGCATTCTGTTTAATGGCACTGCCAATCATGTCAATTTTCAACGACGACTTTTTTGTTGCGCTCGTCGTGAATAAAGTACAGATAAATCTTCCATCGCGAATATACGTTTGTGCGGGGACTGGCTCTCCTTCAAAGTACCGGTTATCCAGCAATTTGTCCGTTGAGCCAACAAGTCGACGCTTATTCTCGCGAAAAACAGAGCACATAATTACGACAAGAACGTCAAACACTTTTTTCTTCACACGAGTTTGTTAAATTTTCAACGCGACACTCTACAATGCTATATCTGTCTTTTATAAAACGAACACCGAAAAATGAATTCTTCCGAATTTAATTAAGAATTCGCCACGTCTTTTACATAGTCTCTAATAAAAAAATTGCTCATAACAAAAATATAACAAGAAGAAATAAACAAATTATACTATAATTGCTATTAATCAGTTTTAACTTTTTTAAGATTTTTGTTATGCAACTATATTTACAATTCAAATTTCATAAAAATGTCTTTCTTGTCTAAAATTTATATTACTTAATTTAAAACTATTCACTTTATACTGCTTTTGAACATTTTAAATTTAAATACCTAGTCGTATAAAATATTTGTTTTAAAACTTTTTTAAATTGTTAATTATATTACACAAATAACTTTATTCAATTAATTTTATAATACACCTTATTCTAATTACAAAACACTTTAACGATTTGCCAATAAAGTTCCAACTTCATTAATAAAAATCAGTTTTGTTTTACACACATAAAAAACTATATTAATAATTTTCGGAATTAATTCTCTCTCTCTCTCTCTCTCTCTCTTTATAAGATAAAGTTTTATTTCCACCTTTCTTTCAAAGAACATAAAAATAAAATCCGTTTTTGCGAAACAGTGATTACCACTAAAAATGATGATCTAAACGCTACTTCATATCATTACTTTTTAATTTATTCACAAATGTGTAAACATGTATATCTGAAAAAAATATAATAATGTTATCTTTGTTAATCAGAGCGATAATTTTTTAGTAACAAATATATATATTTATATTGTACGATAAAAAACTCTTTTATATATTATGACAAAGCATAATCCATTATTTGTCAGTTAAACGGAAAATCGTGTTGATTCGGTCAAGTCTGAAATTTCGCGGATGAAACCATAGTTATCAAAATTTATCGACGCATCCTCTTTCACGTGAATGACGTAATTCGGATAAAGCTAACTCGAAAACTTTAGCTCTTGAACAGTTTCAAATGTAGCCCCCGTAGTTCGTTCATACTTGCATGTGAGGTCGAAGTTTACCAACGTTTACTTCTTCTCATTCTTCCGGTCCGACGTACCCAACTAATCTCCAGTTCCCAGCGGCTTGAACCTTTCGTCGAGCCTCGAAGCTGATCCACAAACTGCCCTTCATCGGTTATTAAATCCTATCTACCTATACATGTGTGGGTCTTAGTCCAATTACTATTCAGGAGTATACCACTTATATTTGCGTCCACAGGATAATACGATGCTTTTTAATCCGAATAAATATTTAATTAATAATAAACTGTAGAGAAAGAATTTTGCAAACTAATTTGAACAGGTCATGCACAATAACATTGAACAAAGACCAGACATATTTAATTCAAGTATGCAAAGTAATTTAGATCCAAATGAGGTAATGATAAAATGTTCTCATTCGAATAATTATTTCAAAATTATTTCAAATCTCTAAGTTTGAACAATCCCAATTATTATCAACTTACAATATATTTACCGAACTCATAATAAAAGTTTAAAGTAGAATATGATATGATACAGTTTTAACTACTTATATATGTATGAGTAATTATATAAATATTATATTCTTACATATGATTTTCCATTTTACATTATGTTTTCGAATATCTCCAAAACTGAACTTGAATAAATAATATTTTCAGAATAAAAGTTCATCAACTCGAAAGGAGCTAAAAGATGGCGCTATTATTAATCAATCTGATTTTAAGAATGTTTATTTTATAACAATTTTTTTGCTAAATAAACTTAAATTTTGCATCCGTAAAAATTCAAATAATTTGTATATAATTTTAAGTAATTATAGTCACAAATACATTTTTCAATCAATGTTTGCAAACCAAGTTCGAGAAATACATATCCAGAAAATGTAAGATGAAATACATTTAAAAATTAAATTTACATTTTTTATATTAAATTTCTCATAATATTTGTGAAATTACTAAATGTAACGTTTATTATTCTTTTTAGATGAGTGAATATTTGCCTTTATAAATGTAATAAAACTTGTGTAAAATACCATCAATTTTTTTCGGAGTGGTGCTTCCCAATTGAAATTAGTTTCATTATATTTTTAATAAATATTCTTATAATGCATACTTTTCGAGGTATTCAATGATGTAATTTAAAACGGAGAACACTGTTATTATTTTTTTGTGCAAAGTTATATCATCATAACAATTGATAACAATTAATTAGAAAGTCATTGTGTTATATTCTCGTTGAAAAATATAATTGTTTCAGTTTTTTGTTGCTATTATAAGTTATTAAATGTTCGTCGTTGTGATCGATACAAATACACCAACACATACATGCAACTGTCAGAATAAAACAAAATAAAATACGATGCATGCACATCGCATTTAATTTCTCGAAATTATAATCGCTCGATTCGAGGAAAACTTATTCATTATAGTCTTCATCTAATACTCGGTATTAACACAATGTACTTAAACGTAATTTTTATATCTGTTACCATTATAATAACTGAAATTAAATATCTTGAGTTTTTAATATCACTACATTGTATTTAATTTACAGGTTTTATATTGTTTGATTATTAAATTATATTGTTTGATGGCAGCATTTCAATTTTTCATTATTTTTTATTTTATTGGATCTAGTATACTTATATTTTAAAGACTTTTCAATAAAAACGCATTTTATTTTTTATATTCATTTATGCGTTATTAGAATTCCTTTCATAAAAGCCATTGGTATGTAATCTTCCTATATATTCCTATAAAAATATTATAATCAATTTAGCATTCCAAATATCGTCTCTAACAATGTAATACACATAATCATGTAAAGATAAATATATGTTCAAAATAAACTTTGCATCAAATATTTTATATTAAACAAGTAAATTCAATATAAAATCAATAATAAAAATTATATACTATCAAGCAGTTGCTTTTATTACAAACACATATAAAGTTTAGTTCCAATTTGTGTTCTCTGTTACATTTACAGGATAATTTGAATTAAATCATAGAACCTATATTTAGATAGAACATATACTTAAAAAATCCTTAAATAATTATTTAAGGATTTTGACTTTGTCATTGATTATAATCAATAACAATGATATTTATTTCATCATTAATAAAATTAAATTATTCTAAAAATTCAATTTTTCCAAATTAATTGATTTTCATGTTCAAAGAAAATTATTTAATTAAATTTTTTGCAGCAATTTCATTAGTTCTAATTATGATAGTTTTACTGTCGAAAAATCATTTCAAAGTAAATTCTCTCATATTTTGATACATAAATATTCGAATGATAAGTAATGAAAAGATGTAAATTTTGAAATTAAAAAAGAATATTTGATTTTCGCGTTTATTAACTGAAACGAAACGTCAATTTAAAGTAAAAAGGAACAGGTGATCATATATCATAAATGTTTTTTCCGGCAAAAAGATATAAGAGCATGCATCCAAAATTGGCAAGAATGATTCAATCATATTAATTTATCGACAGCTTATATTATTTTAGTTATATTGTTATTTTAATTAAAATTAACACAATGAACAAAAATTTTTGTAAATATTTTTTTTAATTAAAAACAAATTCAGCGATAAATTTTGTTTGCGGCGCATCAGTTTGTTCTTTTATATATATATATTAAAGAGCTATCAATGAGGGAAACCGATATTCTGAACAAATTTGATATCACAAAAATCAATTTCGATTACATTCCATACCGTAATTATTACCATCGTTGTTTGACAGATATTACGTTCTCTGACGCAATGCAACGCTAGTTTGATAACGCATACGTAATCAATGACTATAAGACTCGAGAATTCGGAGCATTCAAAAACTAGTGTAAAAGATCTCTGGCACAAAAGTTATATTGTTATCATGGTTTTCACTGTTCTGCGAAATATAAAGGAATCAATTATTTATTGCATTCTTACCCGATGCTGTACAAATTTATACGAGAAATCTGATTATAAAATATTTCTTGAATATTAAACTGGAAATAATACAGAAAACAATACATCTAGTTAAAATGGATTACAGCGTTTATATGTCACAATCAGAAAATATATTTAAAACTTTTTACTGAAATATTTTTTAATTCTAATGATATAAAACAGCTGCTATTACAGTTACTTATTTTATAATAATTATATGTTCGATAATTTAAAAATAATAAATTCTGATCATTGTTTTGTATTTTCATTCTCTGGATTAATTTTGTATTATATCAAAATTATAAAAAAAACTACTATAAAAATATACGTACACAAGAGATATAAGGAAAAATCATCAGATTAAGACATAATGTAATTTTTTCTTAAACTGTTATATTATTCTGTTCAAAAATCTTAAATCAATTTAATTATATCATTTAACTAAATTAGAAAGAAAAATACCAAAAATGTTCTCATATATCAGGATTTCTTTGATATATTATCGATAATATATATATATATGTTTTATTTACAGATAACTATATATAGATGTCTCTTAAAATCATAAATATAACTGAAATTAGATCCAGAATAATAATTTCTTTACGAAATTCGATACTTCGGCATTCAATATATAGCTAATATTACAATTGACTTATGTTTCAATTTCACACCTCTAGTCTCTAATCAATGTAATTATATGACACCAATTACTTATGAACGTAATTAAATTTTATAGTTACCGACATTAAAGTAATTTTATATAATCGCATTTATATTACATCACTAATTACAGTTTTATGATATACAGGTAAATTACACTCTTGAAAACAACGTTTCGACTAAACAAGAAAAACACATAAATTATATTGATTTTACTAATTTTCTATTTTATAATGCAACAAATAAGATCTAGACTAAAAACGTTATTTTTAAACGTATACATACCCTGATTTTCGATAGATTAAATTGTTTATTTACATAATTAATTAACAAAATTGTAGGAAATTAAATTTTGAAATAATTTAGCCGCCTTTGAAGAATGATTAAATTTAATTGTATGCTAAAATTGCGATACAAATAGAAACGATAATATGTTATTATAAAAATATACTGAGATTTTGAAATTTAACAGAATTAATTAAATTTTGATTGCAATTAAGATAAGAGTCAAATATAAAACGTTTGTGCTATTATTAAAAGGATCCTACTTAAACTGTGACGAAGATTCTAAAACCGGAAAAAAAGACAACTGTGTCTGCCTCTTGATCCTTTGAAGAACATAAATGTCAAGTTTTGTAATTTAAAATATATTTCTGCGAACGAATTAAAACAAACCTATCGCGGTTTTATTTACTAAAGAAACATATTTTTTGCTACATTTATCGATTTATTAATTTTTTATTTTTCACCTCAATTGAAGTAAAACTTATGTAATAAAATCTACTTCATATTTCAAATTTTATATATAATGTATTATATATTAGCGTAAAAGAATTGATGCGATTGATCTATCAATTCAATTATATAATATATTAAATTCGAATTATTGAACGTTAAACAGAGAATTTTAATTGAGGAGCAATTTTATTTTAGTTATACTTTACATTCTGTTAAAATCGATTTTTTAATAATCAGTAATCAAAATTATAATAATAACATCGACAATCGATGAC
>JABFPK010001721.1:0-11249 GCA_022817445.1 Habroteleia sp. ZL-2020
CCAACAACATGAACAACACGCGTAGCGCAGACAGCCCGATGAGCGCGACCAGCAGCGGCCACAGCAGCGAGGACGCTACAACCAGGGCGCCACAGTCAGCTGCCACTCAACCTTCTACCGGTAGACAGTCTACGCATTCAGGCAAGTTTAACTTCTTCTAAAGTTTGCTCGCTCGCAACTTATCACTTTTGAATTCAACCACATGTTAAACACAACTCGCAATTTATTTTCTCATATGAAGAATAACGCTGACAACCGACTTAGTGACAACACTGTTATCACGGAGTTAGTTTATTCTGACATTTTAATTTATCCTTCCAGGATGAAATGGTTGCTGTTTTCAATACAATTTATTATTTGTTCAATTGTGTCAAGTTTTTTAATAACGTTTAAAAGGAGATGGCGAAATAACAATGTTTTTTTTCAATTTGTTAACTCTGTATCTGGGATAACCAGTAATGCAATATTTATATTACATTAAAGTTAACGCAACGTTGCGGAAATTGGCAGGATTCTGTAAGCAACTTTATATTGTAATGTTATACGTGTATGGCAAAGCGATTGATTTATTTACTCCTGTTATATATACGATGTTTAGAATAATAAATGAAATTAATTATTTCGCTCACAATTATACGCTTGACTTTACAATGTATACCTTTTAAAGAAAAAAAATATTCTGTGGCATATATACAGGGTGTCCTAAAACATTGAACACGGTCAAATATCTCCAGAAACATGGGATTAAAAAGTAAAAATTGATGTATTCATATTCGGATTCTACTAAAAAGTACGTAACTTTTATCTGAAATATCTTCGTATTGCATTTTTTATACGTTTTATGTGATCGAAATTGTGTAAAATGAAGAAAAAATAGCTTACAGATTTAAAGATATTTATGTAACATTTATAAGAATAAAATAATTATATTACGCAAATAAAATAATCGAATTACACGCGAATTTGAAAATTCAATCACAACATTTTTAGAGAGAGATGGAGGGGGTATTTACTATTGCAAATAAAATTGTAAAATTTATACATTTGCGAATTTTTTAATAAAAAAGATAATTATTTGTAACTGTGTCAAACCAGTATATTTAAAATTAAAAAATAAAGCAATATTTAATTTTTTTATATTTTTACTTTTTTAAACCAACCTATACTTTTCTGGAGATATTTAACCGTGTCTCCAATCTTTTAGAATACTGTGTCAATACTGTAAATAAAACAATTTATATCACGAACATCTTAAATTGTAATTAAATGGAAGTTGAAATTTGTCTAGAAGTAAAGACTTTATAAAACTTATGACAGACCAATCGTACTTATAAAAAAATATAATTGTATGTTTATTTCTCGATAGTTTATGTTGTATACTTTAGTAAAGGAAATTATAAAATGAATTTTCTATAATATATATATTATATATATTATATTAATTATTTCATATTACTATTAAAATGTTTTTATTTTGTGGGGTCAAATTATAAATTTTTGTTTTCAATTTTCTTATTTTTAAAATATTTTCCAGAATGTTTTATATTTGTTTACAATGTTTATTTATTTCTATATGCGTAAATCATAAATTCGTGATCAAGTGACGATCAAAGAATTGTTTCTACTGATTAATCAGTAGTACCATTTTCGTTCTTTTCTAACTGTCTTTTCAAAGACGACTGATTTTGTGCCTATACCGACCGCAATTTATAGTTTGCAAATATAAACAGCTTGTAAAGCCGTTACCATTACTACCATTACTATCACACTATTAATGACCATGTACATTTTTAAACCTTTGCCTGGCGGCCTAGCCTACCTCGAATTTTTTGAATTATTGTCACGAATGACACATTTAATTATTGTCGTGAACGACAGATTTTATTAGTATTGCGATCGACATATTTACAACTTAATAATATTTGAGTGCAGTCCATTTTTATTTTCGAGGCAACCCTGTCAAATGTGCCATTTATGTTAAAGGAACGTTAAACTATTAAGAAACCCCAACTTTTTCTATAGACAAATCCAAAATACAATGTTATAAGCGAATTGAAGTTCATGTCATTTAAAAACAATTTTTTTACTGAATAGTTTTATAATTTTATTTTTCGTCTTCTTAATCAATTTTTTCACGCCAGTAGTACTAGTCCATATCATCTGATACAAAAACTTATTCGTTGCACTTAATTGTAAACTTGCAGTTTTGTACATAATTATTAAAAAATATAAATTAAAAATATTAAAGCGTTTGAATGCTTGTAATTATAGTAAATACATTTCGCATTATATTACGTCTTAATTTCACTTTTAGATGAAATATTAATTTTGAATCACTGTGTATGTAGCAAGAATAAGTTTCAAACGGAGATTGTTCAAGAGATTATAACTGAGAAATATACAAAGCAAAAAGATGTTTATTAAAGAAAAAATCGTAATAATTGATTTACAAATTCAAAATTATTTTAAATAAAAATTCATACTATATTACATGCTGCATATCGAAGCCTCTTTAAGAGATCTAAAATATTTTTTTGACTCCTCGTAATTAAGAAGGTCCCCAAGACCATAATTTATGATATCACTTTTATATACTATCGTACATACTATTATTTAACTAATATTTAGTGCAAAGCTTTTTTAATTAAAAGGATGTATGGCTAACTAGAGCGTTAAAATCAGTGTTTAATTAATTAAATAACTATTATCAAAAACATAACAGTAGCTTTTATCCAATTTAGTTTCTGACCACTGCTTTTAAACTTTTTGTTTCCGTAATGGAAAAGTAGATACACAGTTACGGATTATCTACTTTGTCGTTTATGTAGAAGTTATTTCAATACAAACACGAAAAACAACTATTTTTGACACTTATATAAATATATTTCTCATAAGAACTTAAGAGAGAGAGAAAGAAAGAAAGAAAGAGAAAATGTGAAAACAGTACAAAGAAAAATAAACTAAAGGAAAAGTAAGGAAAAAATTTTACAAAAGATAACTTTGTTAAATTAAATGTATTTTCAGATTGTAACAATATTTGTTTAATCTGTTTATAAATTATTAACATAAATAATATAATTCTGTGATAAAAACTATATAAATATTAGTAATATACAATTTATATTAAAAATTCAGTAAATCTCATTAAAAATTTGACTATAAACTAGACATTTTATGAAATGTTTAACTTATCTCACTCATTTATTCTTCACATTAATTTATACATAACTCATCTCCATATATAACAAACAACTAATTATGTAACAGAAAAAATTCATATCACTATTTAAAGAGTAATGCATAAATAACGAAATAATACTATTTTATTTAATAATATATATTTAAATTTTTTAAGTTATACAATAATTTAAGGACCGGTGTTTAAATATAAAAAATTAAAGTAATAAAGGTTTTTACTTTTAAACAAAGTTAAGTAATAACAAATTAAAAAACTTATAATTTCGATAAAAATAATATAGTAAAATTCTAATTATTATTAGTATTTGTCATGAACCTAAACATGATTATTTTAAAAAATAATAAAACAAAAAAATTATTGTCCCCGTATTAATAACTGAACTTGGCAGACCGAATAATAGGTCGCTTAATTGTTTTCATGAGATATCGACTGGAGAATGAAGCTAACGATCATATTTGTGTCTCTCAGGTATGACGTGTAACAGCATGACCCAGCTGATGAGCGAGAACGCGACGCCGCAGTGGGGTCCGAACGACGTGCTTGTCGCAGAGATCAAAAGGTTGCGCGAACGGTTGGTTTGCCTGGAAACCGAGAACGCAGCGATGAGCGCGAAATTAAAGCAGCAGCACAGGAGCGTGGAGCACCGGTTGGCCGAGATCGAGATGCAAATTTGTCGAGCGTCGTCCACGTCCAGTCTCGAGGACAACGAGCGCAACCGCGAAAGCATCATTTAACAAGAAACCCAGCCGCGGGATCGCGGCAAGGGGCAAAGTCGTTGTTTCCTGGACCAGTTGGACGTGATGGACATAGAGGATGGCCGATCGAGTGACGCCAAGTCGATCGGCAGCTTGAGCCAGCATTTGTTCGACAGCGACGACGACGCCGACAGGTACCTCGGCACCTGCAACGGATACAACTCGCACCCCGGCAGCAAGTCGAACCTTCTGCTATGCAGCGAGTGCGACCTCAAGAGTCGCACTTGCTCGTACAGACCAAAAATACCCAGTGCCTTGGGCAGATTCGTGGAGGAACGTGTGGACCGCCGCGGCAGCACCGGTCTTGCTCTGTCGCCCACACCGATCACACTGGATATTGCTACACCAAAGCGCAATTTTCAAAGGTGCTATTACACTTCCGTGCTTATCTCAGCAATCCGTTTTATATTCATATTCATAAATGCAAATATTAAATCATTTTAGCTTATGATTCATTCAAATTTCCTACATTTTGAATTAAAACTAATTGCTAATGCTTATAGTATTTTATATAATAATTTAGAGTTCATCAGCAAAATAGTTATTAACTTATATTTAATTTCAATATTGCATACAATGTATAGGTATATAATCATTTAGCTATATTTATTTTAGTTTAACATTAAATAAAATATGAAAGAAAAGTAACAACCATTAATTCTTTCAAAATATTGTTGGAATAATAATGACTATTATTAAATTATTATTTAATTATAGTACTAAAACAATATTCTATACACATCTTTTTTATATGCTATGACAAGCAATTCTACAATTCCTAATGAATTAAAAATTACCAACTTAAATTTAATTAATTGATTGTCCTATAAACAATATTAATTAAAATAATTCCAATACTAGCTATGCTGTTATATTAGTTCATTTCGTAGAAATTACAGATTGTGGGAATGTTAATTGAATGCAATAAAAATTCAGAAATATTTTAATGAATGAATTCCAAATACTATACTTATTACAACGTTAATAATTAATTTGCATCGTAATTACACAGATGGTTCAGTATTATTATTAAATTTTATTCTCATTAATAAGTATCGTTATTAAACTTAGTTATTATTATATATAATAATTGTTCAACAAAATATAAATTAATTAAAGTAACATATATATATGTTTTATTGGTTGCTTTTCTTATACTTCAAGAATAAATTAATATTGTTTATTTTTCCTTTGTAATTTAAATTTATTTAAAAGTCTCTTATGTTCTTTAGAAGACAAAGGAGACTAATATGTTGAGCATTCCGAAAACGATTGAAGATATCAATCGTCTAATAGATACTCAACTTAATATTTGCAATTATTTCTACGCGACTTAAAGTTTTAAACCCCTATCAAAGATTGTTTTTCAATTATATAAGCTATATTACAATAAGCACCTTTCGTTTCTTACCTTCGTTTAATTTTAACTACAAAAATAAATAAAATAATTTATTAAAATATTCATTTTACTTATAAACTTACCATTATATAAATAATTTCCAGACAATCTTCGCAAGAATTACGCTTCTAATAAATAGTAAATATTTGTAAGTTTATAAATTAATGAAATTATTTGTTATAATTTTTTTATACGTGTTTTTACTCATATATGTATATATATATTACCATTTTTATTCCTTGACAATTAAATCAGATTGTAAATATTCTCGCACATCATAAAGTTCATAAATGTTTGAAATTTTATCACATTGCAATAAATAAGCACCACGTGCTTCCCTACTTTCACAATTTACTATTATCCTTTTTCTTTTATGGAAGTCGTCATTAAAAATTTATATTTTTACGGTTAAATTTCTTGAAATTATTATCCAATGCAAATAATCATTTGCAAGCATTCGCAACTAATATTGTAATAATATATTATACAGAAAAATAACTATGAAAGATTCTTATTATTTTTATATACAAGAAATATTATCTTAGATATGAATACTTTTTCCTTTCCTAAATCAATTTATATGTTTGGAACATCATGCACAGCTTGCGCATGTGTCATATTATTTGAACAATGTGTGCATGCCCACTCGGTTGAAACATCTTATTATTTCCATTTTCATATGCAAATTAATTTACTCACTATATAAATTAAATTATATTTATAAGGTATACACTTGATGAAAACGATTTCAATAATTTCATATTCAAACTAGTCACCTAATGTTATATATAACCATTGAATATAGTTGTTTTTATTTACTTAATTTATAAGTAATAATAAGGCCTTTCCTCCTGTAAATGTTAAATTTAATACATCTACAAAAAATTTATGTTCTTTTTGTTATTGATATCAAGTAAAATGAATTGCAATAAAAAAGGCATATTCTTCAATGCATAAAATAATATTTAATTCATATATAATTAATAAAAATAAGCACAAGGATCATATAACTCTTCACCCTATCTAAATATTTATATATAATTTAACTTTCATAGTTAATCGTTAAAAACACATATTTTTCTGTATATTTATATTATTATCTTAATTTTATGTGCTAAATACGCATATTTATTATTCGACTTTATTCCTCAAAAATAATCCTAATTTGTATATTTGTATTAATGTAATTTACCTGTAAGGATACATTCATTGTTTTATTAAAACAAAATTTGTAACCCCTTATTAAAAATTATCTAAGCAGTAATCAGGATTGTAATACATTTGCTAACACAAATTTGGCTTGATTACGTCATCTTGCCAAGCCCCTGACAACAGAGGACATAATTTCAATTACCACTGATCTAATATACAGTTAATTTCCATCCTAAAGCTTTCAGACATTTATGTAAAAATGGACATAATGATTAAATTCAATATTAATGAATTCGTGGGGAGGGGTATATTCCATTTTTTATCACGAAAACAAATAATATATTAACTTTTTTCTTTGAATAATATTACTTTTTAATAAAACAATGATATGTATTCAATTTGCAAATTGTTTAAAGTATTCATATAAAGAAATTTGATTATATTATTAAATGGTAATGTATACTGAAATGAAATCGATGTGAATATAATTTTATATTGCTTTAAATTCAATTTTATTCAATTAAATTGTATAAAACATTTAAATTTTACAGTGAACAACATTTTGTAACAATATATATAAAGCTATGAAAATATCCATGACAAAATATATACATATATAATTAACTATTGCAAAACTGAACGGTCTTTTTCATAGAATAACTTATATTTTATGTACCATTTGTTAAAGTTATACTGTAAGTTAGTAAGTCATTTGCGTGTGAGTATGTATATGCAAATACATTAACCATATTCTACTACGTCATTCTACTGAAGTATATGCACTAGCATTTATTTAATGTTGATTGAATTTTATATTACTGTATACGCAATTTCAAGCAATAAGAGTAATATATTCTTATATTCGCAAATTGAATTTCCGTCGAACTCTTTATATGGTTTCAATATACTATATTAATATAAGCAAATTTTCAAGAAATATGTGTTTTTCAATACACACAAATACAACTATCCATTGTAATTCTTGTTCTGTAAAATATACTTAAATGAGGATATAAAATTTTGCGTTTATACATTTTATACTACGTTAGAGGTCTTCTATTTGTATAAAAACGTATTCCTTTGCACTAGAAAAAATTAATATTTTACATTAAGTTTTTCCTGAATCCGATAGTATTAATGAACTTGGAATGAAACTATGACTTCAATAAAAGATCTCAGTAAAGTTAAAAATGTTTATAATTTAAAACATGTTTTATAATTTTTTATTATATATTTTATTATTTGTTCTCGTTTGACTACATATTAATTCAATATACTCCAAATTGTAATTACAATAAAACGTAGTTGATTTTTCAGTGATGTTCCTGAATCATCTTATGGTGCTTGGCCCCCGAAAGAACCAAACCACCAGAGCACGCAGCCACTGAGCCAAGAACAATCGTCCGAGTACGAAATCGAATTCGAACCAACGTGTCCGCAGTGCGAACCACAACAGCGCAAGCGAGACGAGACTGACCTTATCTGTTTTCACTGCCAAAGCGAAGTCGAGGTGTGCTCGCGCTGCGACGGCAACACCACGTTGTCGGAAAATGCAAGTGACGAAGACAGGTATCCTTTGGACGTGGTGGTTCAAATCCAGCCAAATAACGCCGAGTGCGACTCGGATGAAACCACCGGAAGCAGCGGCCCCCCGGGCCCAGCGCTTGGCCAGTCACCTGGAGAACGACTCGCAACTATTGTAGAAGGAAGGGGTGACAATGGCTCGTGCAGCGACACCGCGGAAAGCGACACGCCCCGTAAACTTAACGGCTCGACCAAATCCAAATTTCTCAATTACATGATCATGATATCCTTGTAAATAATCATTGCGAGACGTGGACAACTACCATATAGCAATTCCCGGTTCCATTCGACGTCCTACGAATTTTCTTTTTTATTATTGTACTAAGTTTAATATCTCCAATATATATTTTTATATTTATCTTAACGAAGTTCATCACAAAAACAAAAACGAAAACAAAATATTAAATAACATAAATCCTAAGTCGTGAAAAATTTAAACTTCACAAAATAAAATTATTCCAAGTTACTTGAAATAATTCTTATTTTATTCAAGTATTATTTAAAATTACTGAAGTCAGGGCATTAATCTAGCGTTTTTAAAATAAGCCAATTATTATTCTTTTTTGATAGCACATTAAATTTGTATTTAGATCTATAAAAAAGTGTGTGCATATAAATAAATGTACTAAAAATTTATACTCTCAATAAAACTGTGAAAGCTGTACGATTTTAAAAGCAATTATACACAAGTATAAAATGTATTTTAAAATTAAACATTCTAAATTATCCGATAATTTAATATAAAATATAAGAATTGAAATAATAATGATTTATAAACCGTGGGCCAATAAAAAATGTTATAATTAATTATTTTAATAATTGAGAAGCCATTTATTTTTATTTAAATGGTTACTTTTAATTTAATTTAATCATTAAAATTAACAGATTTAAATACAAAGTCTATTTTCATTTTAATATTTTTTTTGTAACTAAATTGCACACCAAGCATATCTATACAATATTTTATAAAAATGAAGTGCATTAAAAGAGTAAATTCCGGTGACTTAAATATAAATTCATATATTATATACAATTATATACTCACATCAAACCTATTCTTTACCCATAATAAAACATAAAAATTATATTTACCATGCAAATACTATATTTCTTTTTCATTTTTTCAGATTAAAATAATGTAAGCTTTCTTATATATAATTTTACTATAATAATATCATAAAGCATATAAAATAAATTCGTTTCTCACATTAAATGAACATCCTTTCGATATTCTAATATCGAATTAATAGAATTTCAACTTCAAAGACTTATTAATATTTGGCATAAATCAATATACCTGAAAATCTTTAAAATGCAATAAATATTCTATGTTATATTTCTCTATTACAACTCTGCAAATTCTGCTTTGAAATCTCCTTGCATTATATATATATATGTATATTAAATGCTTCATCAGTATAAATAATTACATGATCTCAGAGTTCATAGATAGAATGCTTATATTTAATACTTAACTATTCTCTATACATCTCTAAAGTCATATGTAATTTCATTCAACATTACAAATTGTAAGATTATAATTCTAGAATATTAACCGTTATAAATAATTTCAAAATTCATATATATGGCCTTTCTAAAAGAGTAATAAACATATTTTTAATATAATTTAAGAAATATGCAAAACTTACTTTCTCAAATTCATTACCAGAAAGTTTGTATAAAAAAAAGAAATCCGAGAGTGCAATATAAATCCATGTAAAAGTATTATAAATTTCTAATACTATTAATTAATTAAATATTTTCATTGAAAAAATAATATAGATGCAATTTTAATATGTTTTAAAGCATTATAGATACAGATATTTTAGTAGTATGGTAATATGTGGTATACATCCCTTTTTCTTGTTTCTAGTCAACATTATAATATAAAACAATATTTTTAATAAAGATTTTTGTACAATTTTATTTAATTAATATAATACATTACATCAATTTTCAAATTATTGTTCAAATAAAGTAATGATTCAAATAATTTAAAATAATCGTTTTAAGATATGGTTACTGAAAAGTTCACGAGTTAATTGCAGTCACGCAATATGTGATTTCTTTGCGTTTCTCAAAGATCTTGATAATTCAATGAGAATAATATGATGATTTAAAAGCTGTCTGTGCTTTTATCAGAATATAACAAAATGGAAAGCAATTTTCAAAAGCTTTTAATGTATAAATATTATAAAAACACGTGTATATATCATGCACTGTTTCTTTTAAACGATGAATTCAACATATCAAATGTTATTTTGAATCTGTTCAAAATAATATTTGACAGAATGTTTGTATATTTTCTTTGTTTAAAAATTTTAAAATACAAGAATAACAGAAAGTTTAATATTAAAAATTTTTTTTCTCACACGTTATAATATATTAAAAAATAAATTCGTTAAACTATAAAGAAAAACAATGTTCAGTTATAAAACTATATAATAAATTTCAAAATAGAATTAATTTTTCTTGTTAAAAAATCTAACATTTCTTTTTTATTTTCTAATATCTATTAAATTAAATGCTTAATATTTAAAATGTGTGAAACTAACTGATAAAGAGAAATGTGAATAGTTGTAAACATAAATAATATTTAACCATATGGGACACAAATGCAGATCCTACAAATATTAAATTTTGATTGTTATCATTTTTTAAATTCTTCGTATTAATATATATACGATATGGATAAAAGTTATCAATATTCATTAAAAGTTTTATTTCTTTTGCATTACGATTCGACTTGTTAATTATGAATTACTTATGAGAATTTTACAGTTGTACTGCAAAATTTTGTCATTTCATATTGGACCAATATTAACCAAATTTAATTGAATTAATTGTTTACATTATATTCATTTGTGAAATTACATATTCAATTAAATTATTAAAATTACGACAGAATTACGATTAGAATAACGGCAGTTAAATTTAAAACAGAAATGATGAATCATTAATCAATTTTTACTTAACATTAAATATTCAAAATTTATTTCGCACGACTCGCTTTTTTCTGATGAGCTTCGTAAAATTTTTTTAGATTAATATTTGAAAGCCAAAATAATTATTTCCATCATAATAAACGTATAATGTTTTCGTGATAAGCTTCTCTTTTTTAGAAAAAATAAAGAGTAAGTCTTTCTTAACACTCTATTAA
>JABFPK010001722.1:0-11249 GCA_022817445.1 Habroteleia sp. ZL-2020
CAACTGCACGTTGCCGTTAATAAGCAACACTCCGAATGCGTGAACATGCTACTTTTCTACAATTGTGACGTCAACTTGCAAGACTCGTACGGTGATACGGCCCTCCATGACGCTATCGGCAAAGATGCTTTGGATATCATTGATGTTATTTGCGATTACGACAAGACTAATTTTACGCTAAGCAACATGCGTGGATTTAATGTGCTTCATCACGCAGCACTTAAAGGAAATGCGCAGTATGTAGTATTTAATATAGAAATGTTTGGAAGATTAATTGATAAATTTTAATAAAAATTAAAGAGAAATAAATAAACAATCATTAAATAATTAAATGAAAAATCTATTATTATTGATAAGGCTGATATCATCAATTAATTGAAAATAAATATTTTTTTAAAAAATCTATGATTTAATTATCTTATTAAATAAATTCAATCAACAGTTTAAATATTAAGTAAAGTTAAAATTGATGAATAAAAAATTAAGTAAATGGGTAGTAAGTCAAGTTAATCATAAACTAGTATTTTTGGAAAAGTTTAATAAACTCTGTAATATCTTATATATAATAAATCCTATTTATTAATAAACAAACTTATGAACAAAAACAAATTTCACCGCTTTTGTATTGTTTATATAAAATTTGTATTGTTAAATAGTTTTTTTTTAAATAAATATTACATGATTAATAAGATTAATTAATATTGATAAAAATACATGTTAATAAATACTAATAAATTCATAATTTTATTTATCACCATTAAAAATAAATTGTAGAAACATTTAATAAAAAGAAAAAGATTTTTATTAGCCTTAATCATAATTATGAACCATCTGTTTTTAGAATGAAAAATGACTGAAAATACATTTTATCATTTGATATATGTAATAATATAATATAGTCATTTATTATTATTTTATTTAATTTTTATTTGTATTTTTATTTGTATTTTTATTTGTATTTTATAATTTTAATTTCTATGCATAATTTTAGTAAATTTGAAATAGAAAATTATAAAGGGATATCTCAAAACTTGGTTGTGAAAAGGAATGCCTCAGAAAACCGTTTTAAAAAGTGATATCTGCAAATACGGTTTTAAAAAGGAATATAATAACTTCTCCTTGTAAAAAAGGATAACATGAGCAATTGTCGAAAAAGCGATAATTTGGTATCTTCTTGTAAACGAGGATATTGCGAATATTTATCAAAAAATGGGATACATCTACGAAGTTGAATTACCGAAGCTCTGATTACATGTTTTTTAAACAAACTAACTATTAGGATGAACAATTTTTTGTTCAACTTTACTTCCGCAAATCGTATTTTGAGTGAATAAATTAGTTTCTGAGTATCCCTTCACCTATATAAGACTTTTTTTACATTTGGACTTCTGTTATTTCAAATATACAATGACATAACCATTTTTACAACCGAATTTTAAGTCATTTCCTTGATATATTCTACATAAATTTGTTACTTTATTAGTAATTTTTTAACATAATGAATTAGGTTTTGTTCTCCTAATTTTTTGACATTTATTTTTTTCTCTAAACTTTCAGCGCTACAAAGCGTCTTGTAAATCGGGCTCATAATTTGGTAAATGTGAAGAAGAACGATGGATTTGCAGCGTTGCATTTGGCTGCGTTAAATGGGCATCGTGAAGTGGCTGCCACGTTGCTGACGCACGGCAACGCCCAAGTTGATGTAGAAAACAGAAGACGTCAAACGCCGCTTTATTTAGCAGCTTCACAGTCACATTGGGCACTTGTTGAACTGCTCGTGGATCACAATGCAAGAGTCGTAGCTGCTGACGAAGATGGAGACACGGCACTTCATATCGCCATAGCGAAGGGTTTCCAGTCGACCAACACTGTGAACAAGACTGAAATCAGTCGGGATGCACCGAAAATACACGCTGTTAGACATTTAAATTTATTTATTATATTTTCATTACGAAGAATAATATTTTGTTACTTTGATCAAATATAAATTGTACACGGGAAAAAAATTGAGATATTAGTTCAGAAAAATTCGTATATTTACAAGACAATTTCATTCCGCTTAATTTTAGCATAAAGATAGAGAAAATGATAAATTATTTCGTCTTATTAAAAGGAAGAGAGTAATCATTGAAAGAAGAAAACATTGTCATGTTATTATTATTGGATAGTCGGTTTTATTTGGCAATTCTGTCATGGCAAAACAATCTGGAAAGGTTCTTCTTAAATTTACTCAAAATCTTCACAATTGCAAGGAGGAAACAAACAAATTAATCGTGCTGATAGACGGATCTGCAGTCGCGACGTTACTCTATTACTACCGGAATTATATAGTTGGTTTCAAGTAACTTCAAAGAGATTCCTCTAATGCTTTTTATTTTAATAACGCTTCCCAATATGAACTGTCTTCAATTAATAATATAAACACTGTGCATATTTCTATTTCATGAATTCTGTCACTTTTTGAAAAGAAGATTTAATGCTCCTATTCTAAGAAAATTGAACAAGAACAAGAGATAAGAAACTTCCTATCTCATAGATTTTTTTTCCGTGTAAAAAGTTAGCATTCACATTTTCATAGTTTTACATATATTTATAAATATATTTTAAAATTAATAGCAGTAAAATGTATTTTGAATACAGAATTTTTCATTTACTCTGAAAATATAAGTTATTGAAATTTCAATATATGAAATTTTAGATTTGGCAAGAACTTTCACAATTGGGAGCAAAGACTGACTTAGCTATGATTTGTTTCCTCGTTAATTCTGACAGAAGTGGTGATAATGTATTGGAGACGACTCGTAACAAAAAAGGCAAAACGCCTTTGGATCTGCTGCAAAGTGACCCGGACTACCATTCAATAGTCGAATTATTACGTTCATATAAATATCCTCAACGTCAAATTGAGTTAGTATTATTCAAAGTTATATAGCACAGTCTTTAATAATATTCATTAAATGTTTAATATCAAATTAAAGATATACTAAAGAAAAATGTTATTGTTAAGAAAAGTATTTTTGTTAAGAAAAGTGTTAGATATACTAAAGAAAAATTAACCAATGGATACTTTTCTTAATAATTTTAGAGTTCCAATTACTGTAACGAATCATTTGGAAGCAAACGATGGTTCTTTCGAAGTGGAATCAGGCACATCGCAGCAAAGTCCGGTCAGAAACAGGCGAATTACGTTAAAAGACGAAAGATTTGTAGAATGTCGACGATGTTCGTCTAGTTCTGCTGCAAATCGGAATGAGACCGTTGCTACCGGCAGTAGCGTGACGATATCTGACTGCAGTTGTGCAACAGACAGGGTTACAGAAGAAAATGGTAATTTCAGTCAGTGAATCAAATTGAAATAAAATTTCGATTATCCACTTGAAAATATTAAATTTTTATCTTCTCAAGAGTAGTCAAAAGTACCTTCTGCAACATTTTATATATTTCCATGTATTCATATTTTTTTTTACAATCATCGTGTTAGATTTACATTAAATGTAAATTATTACATGATTACAAATGAAAAGGATGTTTATACTCGTATAATAAGTAAAACGACTATTATTAATTTAAAACACGTTTAGATGTGGAAAACGAAGAAAACAAGTCAGTGGACACCGAGACGAAAACTGAAGATCTGGAGAAGAACGAAGACTCGAGTAAATGGCCCGCGACAGATAAGAACCTGGAGCGACTGCGCTACCTTGAGACGAAGCTCGCAGACCTCGAGGAGGCTAACATGTGCGGCATCTGCATGGAGCGCCGGCGCAACGTCGCCTTTCTTTGCGGTCATGGCGCGTGCGAATATTGCGCTTCGCCGCTCAAAACGTGCCACATGTGTCGCGAACCCATTGCCAAAAAGATCAGCCTCTACTAATTACCCTCACCCCTCGCCTTACTCGTTTTTATTTTCAACTTAGAACCGTTTTCGCGTTGCTGGAATCCGCGACTCGGCGCAACGCAGTGGTCTGAAAACGCAGACCACGTTCTTTCCGAGTGTACAATATCATCGTTTTAATTCACTTATGGAATCACAATTATTTATATTTACGTTCATTTTAATGCTTCGTAACACTATTATTTATTGACTACTAGTTGTTCAATCGATAACTTTTAACGTCCTGTCCATTCTATTCAGTTTTAGTATTACGTTATTAATAATAGTGTGTAAATCGCACAATGGTGTTTAATATTACAAGCATAAAGTGTCTTTATTTTTTTAACTCTACTATTATCTTGATGTAAATAGTTACAAATTATGTTTCGCCATTTGTTTACACACGATTTGAATTGTACATACATATTAAATTAAGTTTCAAATTAAACAGATCTGAATTTGAACGAGACTTTTATAAGATTTTTTTATTCGTTATAACTTGTTGGAGTGATGTTACAACGGACGATAGGGTGGAAGGATAAAATGTCGCGGAAAAGTTGAGGTTCACATATTTTTCAATCAATGCAGAATAAATTGTTTAAATTGTTTTTTGATTAGAAATTATTTAAATTTAATTTTAATAATATTCCAAATTTGTTTAAGTGTAATTGAAATATTCTTCTCGTAACATGCGTGGTATTTTGACTTTTTTTAGAGGATTCCAAAAGGATGCGTTTTCAGACTGGCTTTTTGCCCATTGTAGTCCCGTCCAACTTTTCTCAAACGATAATATAAGCGAAGAAAAAGATTTTTTAGATAGTTTCCTTAAGAAATTTTGAATGTAAACTTAATGCCAACAACCAATTTTTTAGTGATAACTAAATTTATAACAGAAAGATATTTATGAATTTATTAGCTATATACAATTTAGAAACATGTCGAGTAAGAACAACTTTTTACACTTTTACACTCGTTTGAATAGAAAAATTCAGGGCGTGCCCCTGAATTAAAACATAATCTTTTTCACTTACGATTTATGGATTCAAGATTTGAATAAATCAGTATTTTGCGACGATTTTCGAGTACGCGTGTCTTTTGCGCGCCGCATTTTATAAACCATAAGAAAGTAATAAACAAATTTTGCGAAAAAGTCGATTTTTGAACGAAATGGAATTACGTGTAACAAAAATTTATATGATCATCGTAAATGGTAATGAAATAAACGTTTTAAATTGAAATATGGCAAAAGATATGGTAATGACTGTTCCTGTACAAATTTCAACATTAATTTCATATTACAATTTCTTTTATATTTAAGTTTAACTCTAAAATCCAAATTTAATCTTTGAGGATCTCATATTTTTAAAGATATACCTATTTACAAATAATTTCTATAATATATATAAAAAATCATTTTTTTAGTTACACATAGTAATAGTAAGCTGTAGCTCTTTGGGATCATTTTAATAAATAATAAGCAATTGAAAACATATAAAAATGTTTCAAGAGAAAAGATTGCATTTAGTTTTCATAGAATCAAACAAATAAACATAAAATGAGTTTTTCTATTCAATACAAATGTAGCAGTATATTTGATCTATTTAACAATCTCTGAAATGATCTAGTAAATTTGATATGAATAAATTATACTATAATTATTTTTTTGTGTTAAGAACAATTATTTTTAGAGATTCAATGTTAAAATTTACATTTCACCTGAAATGTTCATTTTTACCAATTATAATATTTTTAAAATATAAGTAGGTTGGGGGTGAAATAAAAAGACTAACTTTTTAAATAAACGTTTTAAATTTAATCGACTGATGTAGTCGTTATTTTGCCCATATAATTCTGTATTTTTTTCTGTTATCGCTGACCTTATAATATACATAACTATATCGTTCTACACAGAAAGATATTGTTCATCGCGTCTCAAAACTGCCAATGAAAATATGTCCGAAAGAGGAAAAAGAAAACCAACCAATTGCAATGAAACCTCGCTCAAATCCTTGTGTTAATACGCGTTTTTTCAAAACGAAAGACCGAGGAGTCGCATCGCAATGGTCTGCAGTATTTTTTGTTCCATGATCACGTAACAACGATAATAACGTAACATAATACACAACATACACGTCTCATAACACTGGGTCAGGTCGACTACCACATGGCCCTTTGAAAATCACGAACCCTGACGAAAATTAACGAACGAAATTATCGTAACAATTGGAACAATCTTAATTAACGTATATTAAAATTTCCCCCTTCGCGACGTAACAATTACAAAAAAAGTCCTCTATTCTCATATTTCATACAACGGCGACATCTGGCGGATTTTAATTGACGACATTTTATTTGTATCCGTTTGACAAAAACAAAATACTTTTCCTTTCATTTTAATAAATAACATAAATAAAAAGGAAAAATTGAAGGTTTGTATTGAGTTTTGACAAAAGCGATCAAAAAGTGGTGAAATTATAAAAGAAATCTTGTATTCAGTATATTATTTTTACAGAAATCCGTCAGATGAATCCGCAGCAAAAAGTCGCATCAAACGAAAACAATTTTGGACGCCGCGGCGTCTGGTAAAAGACTAATCAGAATTCGGATAAAATTGGAGCATTCCAAAAGTTTTATCTAGCGTTATCCTGGTTTAAACTCCATAACGCCTTATTTTTGCTCAATTTGGTTATCTTCCCCCCTTCGTCGTACGTCACAACGTTGAGCCGGTTGCAAAGTGTGATAATAGAATAATATAATAATATTAATATATAATAATAGTAATAATAGTCATCCTTTCTAATTAACCTAATGTCATACGCTAAGAAGGTGATGGTGCTTGGTTCCGCCATTAACCGAGTGTATGCGTCAAACGTAACTTTTTAAAGATAAAAAAGTGTATATACAGAAT
Source organism: Habroteleia sp. ZL-2020 (assembly GCA_022817445.1). NCBI lineage: Eukaryota > Metazoa > Arthropoda > Insecta > Hymenoptera > Scelionidae > Habroteleia > Habroteleia sp. ZL-2020. The sequence continues at coordinate 6,783 of JABFPK010001722.1, forward strand.
ACGTGTGTGCACGATGTGTACATGTGTGAATCAACAACGCTAAGTAAATAAAAACAATTGCTGTAAAGTGTTTATGCTAAATCGTTTAATGGAGACATATCGCGGACAATGAGGAAACCAAGCGGACACAGGTTATTTGAGTAGTACCTAACGAACCTAACGACGAGCGAAAGCCATACCTAATACTACTTACAAGAACATTTTCCAAGGAAAAGGAAAAAATAAAATGAAAATAATAGTAACAACTGAGAAAAAAGTACACAGAAAACCAAAGATTATCTGAGTGATCGTCGAAATTTTATTTGAAGAAATGGGACGAAAAGCTATTTGACAATTCCGACGAAGACCTCCATTCGCACATATATTCCTGTACGTGGTTCATATATAAAATATACACTTCGAGCGCAGCTTCAACCTGGCGCCGATGTGCGTTTACGATCGTTCGCGCGAAAGTCCTTTCCACTCGAATCGACGAATGAAAGACAAGTGAGACAGCTGTCCGAAACAACCGCGACGTGGCACGGCAATAATAAAGTAAAACGTATCGACTAAGGAATAGGGGACACCCTGAACAAACGCAGAAGTCGATCCGAGCGGAAGCGGCAAAGAAAGTGGGCATGTAAAACAAGCATTACGAAGCTTAACTAAATTTACGATTTCAAGTCTGTATAAAACACGCCGATATGTTTCGCGTAAATGCCGCGAAATTGCTTGAACCCGAGGCTCGTCGGCTCGCAGATGGCGCCATCTACGCTAGGTCATCACGTCCGCGACAAACAACATGCATTTTGTAAAGGAAATATGTACACAGACGATAAAAATTTTTAAAACGTTCCATCTGCGCGACCGTCGCGCCATCTAACCCTACTTAATCACTCTCTCGTGCGGTTTTCTGTCTCTCGCTTACTCAGGCACGTCTATCATTCACTCTAAGACCGTAACGATTGCGAAAAGTGTTTATTACAACGTAAAACTACGATTCTCAGCGTTATGCGGCGTAATATTGAATGAGGATTAATGTGGGCCTGCGGAGGGCAAGCCTTTCTCCGCAGCGCCACCTACGCGTGCTTTAAGCCACGACAGGCTCGGAGCTGCAGGATTGCAAGTCGGGCTCGGCCTGGGGCTCCGTTGACGATGTGCCGGATGCGCTCGTAGAAGACGCCGATGCATCCTGGTCGTGGTTTGGACTGGGGTCGGGTGTCATCGCTGCCCACTGTGTCGTATACGGCGCTGCGCTTGCCTGTCGACGTGCTTTCCGCTTCTCTCGCCGCTGCTCCATTACCAAACGAAGTCGCCTCATCTTGCCCTTTGTTGCCTCGTTCTCCTTTGACAGCTCTTCTGCACATATAAATAGACAACTTTGTTAGAACTGTTCATACATTTGACGGGATAATTAGGAACAAAAGTTTTTTCTTTGTAATATGATTAATTTGTTTATGAAAATATGATTTATTTTGGTGATTTCGTACCATTGCTGTACTCTGGTGGCGGATAATCTGGAATTTCAGCACCTGAGGTAGATGGAGCTATGTTTACTGCCGAGGTAGATGGCGCTGTATTCGAGATCGCGGACGCCGGTTGAGGACGTGTAATCGCATGCCTGTGATGAGGCTTGTAGTGGCTAGATGAGGACGCGGGCGTCGCACATAATAAATCATTTAAAATGTGAATTATAGTGCTGATGTCGCGCTTTGGTCGCCCATGACGGTCTTGCAACGCTGGATTCAAAGTTCCGCTGAACGTACCCGAGTATACACCTTTTCCATGGTGATGCATGCTCTCAATTATTGCACCTTGCCTGCGCCTAGCGTTCTCCTAAAACAAAACAAAGCAATCCTAAAGACACCATTCTATATTTCAAATATTCTCATGTAATTGTTGAACAGAAATTTATATTTTTTATAGAAATATTTAATTATATCAAATTTTTATCATTGTGTTATTAAAAAATGAAATATTATCAACTGTAATTGTACATATTTCAAAAATGCATGTACAATTTATAATATTTTTCCTTCTTTTTATAAAATAGTTCATTTCCAAAATTCATTATGTTGACTAGAATACCTCAGAAGATAATTGCTTAAGTTTCTGCGTAAGGTTACGCGAAGCTTCTGCGAGCGCCCTTGTGTCTAAAGTAGCCATAGTTGGTTTGGACGTGGTCTCCGCAATGTTTGAAGTTTGTATTGTTTGAGATGAAGTACTAGGCTCGTGAGCACTTCGCGCGGTTGCGCCACTGTGCGCAACACAAAGACGTTTTTTTGGAGGCCCTGGCAACGTTGTAGAACCCGTCGTCGCGATTTCCTAAAATAATATACATAATTATTTCAAATTTCATAATTATATCTATTATGCATAATTCAACATATTTTACAATATAATACAATATAATATAATACAGCATTTCATTTTATAATAATATAATGAAGTTACTCAATACAAATTTAGAAATTAAATTTGTCATATTATTAGTATATCTCTTATATAAAATATCTCGTTTACAAGTTATATTAAATTTTCTTGTATAACTTGCACCGAAGATATCCATTCATGAAATACACGATCGATTATATATTAAACCATATGTGATTCAAATTCATACATACGTAAATATACAATGTATATAAAATTTCTGAATCGTTTAATTATATTCACTCATTTCTTGTTGAGTATAATGATATATTATTTGACAGGAGAAGAACGTTATCGTTTTTCAACGAGGACGAAGTTTGTAATGCGAGGTAAAGTCTAGTATTATTACAAGCGCCAAAGTCAAAGTCGTCAACATCCCGAGCAAGTTACATACCACACTTTTTGTAAAACATAAAAAAGATGTTACTTTTTATGTATGTCTAACTGAAGCAAATATAATTACTTGCAATAAATATCAAAAGCTTACCATCAACAAAATAGTCAACTAAAAACAATTAATTTAAAAAAAGTGTTTAATACTTTTATTAATGACATAAATTGTCCTTCCGGTGAAAAGATGCGGCAGACAACTCCAACCAGCGACTAGCGCGACGTTGGCTTCGTTTACAAGAATAAATTCTTACAAGAACACTACGAGAATTTCAGTGATGCGGACTTTAGTGTTAGACCTTTAGTGTTTCTGGGGTAATGATTCCTACCTTATCATAAGAGTCGTCCTTGGACGCCATCGAGAGGTCTGCGGTTGCGCAGTTGGACTGCGCAACGTCGGTGGCGCCGGCAGTGGCTATTGCTTCTTGATTGGCAGATTTCCGCGAGTGGTGGTGATGGTGGTGATGATGGTGGTGATTGTGGTGATGACTGTGGGCATGGTGATGATGATGGTGCATGGTACACCATGAAGTGCACGGAGAAGTGGACACTTGCGAGCAAGCCTGGGAGGGGGAGGCACGCGACTGTGGCGCCACGGAGGTAGTTGTGGCGCTGCTGCCCGACAGTGGATTGGCGTAGTCCGGTGCTGCAGCAGCGGGCCGTACGGGGGCGCCACTTGGTGCCGATTTTGAGGAACTAGAGGAACGTGCAGTCAGAAACGACGCTTTTCTAGGCGGTAGCGTGCTCGATTGGCTCGCGGCCGAGCTCGAAGCGGTGGTGGGACTCGTGGCTCTCGCAGGCGCCGGCGTTACTGTCGACAGCTGCAACTGGATCAACATCATGTGATCCCCCAGCCTCATCGTCAAGTTCAGCGGAGCTTTACCGGACAAAAAATCGTTCACCTGCGAGTCGCTCAAACTCTCTAGAGCTTGCATCACACTTTGCTCCGGTCTCTGCGCCTAAAACAGGATTAAGAATTTGATTAGATGAAGATTATAGATCTTTGAATATTTTTTGTAAGTATAATAATAATTAATTGATACTTTCGATTATAATTTATTTAAAATTGTGTTTTTTTAGTGAATATTATAAAAGAAGATTAGAAAATCATTCATAATATGTATATAGTCATTATTCAATATTACGTATTAACTTTCACTATTTGGATATTGAATGTTAATATATAATATTCTAATCTCCATTATATTTTTCAACCTAATAAAACATATCGTAATTTTTTGTATTTCTTTTTTTAATATATGCGGATTTAACTCATTTACAAGCAATCATGGGACAAATAAATTACATACTTTATTTATAAATGAAAATGATTAGTTAAATAAAAAAAATATTTTTTGATTTTTAATTTGATATATGCATAGTAATTATATATTAAATTTAAAATACATTAAAGTGAATTTAAAAGCAAGTTATAAGAGTTAAATAATATATATGAATATACATTGTGATCAATTTTTCATGTTAAATTTTGATAAAAAATTGATAATGTCTAATCATAAATGCCAAATTGAATGATAAATAACAAAAATTTACAATTTTCAAAAACAAATTCAAAAATATGTTTTCTTATTTAATTAACCCACATTTCTGATATAATTAATTCTTGATAACTTGAAAGTGTCGATTATTTTCAAAAACAAATCC
>JABFPK010001723.1:0-11248 GCA_022817445.1 Habroteleia sp. ZL-2020
AAACATAATTTTCGTTCAATTTAGTTTTAAGTAAAATTCGAATTTTACTTAAAGATTTGAAACATAATTTTTCATACTTAAACATACTACATACTATGGGCACATACTAAAAACAATTAACAAATATCCCAGAAATATTTAAAAATTTTCAGGTATCCAAATTTCATGTTTTTGGAACAGAAACTGAGCAATCCGATGAAAATTTTTTTTTCCAATTTTCTTTCATAAATTGTATTTTGAATACATAATTGAGTTTCTCAGCATCCTTCCACCTATATAAGACCATTTTTTTGCATTTGAAAAGAATTTGAAAAAGTTTTTTTTATTTATCGGAAAAATGCTATCGAAAAAGAAGGAATTTTAAAATGGAAAAACTAGGATTGTGCTAATACTATTACTTCAATCTTTATCTAATGTATCCTATCTTATAGAGAATGGAATTTTGAATTAGAATAACATAGGTACTTATATGTTTGAGGGGGAGTTGGAATTTAATTCCATTTATTATTTTTGAAATTGGACTAAAAATTCAAAATTTGTCCAGGGTGGGACCTTCTTAATTTTGGTAGACCAAAAAAATGATTGTTTCAGATCTCGAAAAATTCAATATATATGACTTCCCTGACGTAAAAGAAGACAGAAAATGGTATTTGAAGTGCAAAATGGAGTAAAAAATTTTTCACCAATTTCAGGTGCCTAGATTTCACGTTTTTGGAACACAAACTGAGCACATTGACAAAAATTTTGTTTGTCAATTTGCTTCCTTAATTTGCAAACTTAATTTTTCGCACGTAAATGAGTTTGTGAGCAAGTCTCCATTAATATAAAACAGTTTTTCGCATATAAATTTCATTTGACAAAATTTTTCAAATCGCGAGAAAAATGGCGACACCTCCCATATCGCTGTACTACAACGGCTGAAATATAGCGTATGACATCTGCATTTGCAACAGTTTATCACATTTATACCGCTGCGATATTATTGTAAAAACCTAATTGATCAAGACAATCTCTGACCTACAACCAGTTTACCTAAAAACATGCTGTGTAAATACATACAAATTTCGAGTTATCAAAATTAATAACTTTGACGAGTAAAAACATAACCTATTACTATTGAATCACAAACATCACAATTAAGTCGAAAAGTGTTTATTTACATAATACAGTCACACAAAAAAATATGAAGTTAAAAATAAAATATTCTAAATATAATTATTAATAATACAACATATAAACAATTATTATTTATTTAATGTTAATTAAACCAATAATTTTCTCCATTGAAGAGGATAATAAATAAAATGAATCATCAAGAAGAATTTTTATACAATTTTTTTACACACGTTAGTCAACTTTGTTTCGATAAAGCAAAGGAATCAGTTGTAAGTTTCTGATACATATTTTTGATAGACATAATAAAAAAGTCCTTATGTTAATTTTTTAAAAATATTCTACCAACCTTTCCTTGAAGAAAACTTTGTATAAACAATGTCATCAATAAAATTACTTATATTAAAATGTATTTCCCATTTATTAATGTATTTTCCTAGGAAAAAGAGAAGGAACCATGCAAGTCTACTCAAATGGGGCCATGGGGAATGCTTTTAACTCATCTTCCACAAATAATAATGGTTGAACGATCGTATTCAGATTTAAATTTCTTGCAGACAAAAAATAAAAGCTTTCTGAGGAAAGATGTATGTAAAAAGTAGAGGAAAATTCGTTACTTGAATTTTAAATAACAAAAAGGATGCTTTTTATTTAATAACGATGTTTTTGTTTTATACCAAAATTCTATGCAACTTATTTTTTCAGAATTCTTTAAAAACGATATATGAATCGTTAAAAAGCGACTTCAAAAAGTTGGAAGAAGTAACCGGGGGATCTGTTGCAGTCGAGAAAACTGTATCAGAGGTTTCGAATCAGCTCTGTAGTTTTATCACTGCCAGAATACATTTAATAGATTTGTTAGTGACAAAACTTGCTTTATAATTTAAAATTTCTCTTATAACTTTAAGATAAAGTTTCTTTAATGTCAAAAAATCTAAAATTCCTTATTTATTTGTAGAAACTTAAATTAAAATAATTATAATAACGTGTGTGAAGTTCCAAACGTTTTTTTGTCAATGCATTTTTTTAATTGGTACATTTTCTTTAATTAAATATATTTAATAATAATATATATTTAAATTTGATATTTTGCATAATACCAGAATGAATTCTTTAAATATATTTCATTATATTACTTATAATTAACTTAAACAAATTGATCTGTTTGAATTCGGTGAGAAAAAAACGTTTGGAACTTCATACACGTATCATAATAACGTGTGAGAGAAAATTAATTAATTACAATATGGCCAAGACGTTCCTTTTTGTTAAATAACAGTAAAGGGATAATTTATTTATTATTCCTTTAGGAATAATATAAATTTCCTGGGACTTCTTGTGATTTTTATTTGTTCAAAGCCTACGTTTCGTTCTTTTTACAAGAACCATCAGGGCGACATAAAAAAAAATACTACAAATTACAAATTATAAATTAATTTAAATTAAGATTAACAAGTATTTAAGTTTGCTTAATCTTAATTATAAAGTAATTTATAATTTGTAATATTGTTTGTATGTATCCTTGACGAGATTCTTGTAAAAAGAATGAAACACAGGCTTCGAATAAACAAAAATCACAATGATAAGTCCCAAGAATTTCATATCAAGCCAACTCTTTACTGTTATATAATCACAAGAATATATACTAAATAAAAATTAATATCAATTTTATATTTTCAATTTGAAACGTCCTTAAAATTATTATTTATTTGAATTTTTCTTTTAGTTACGAAAAGATGTATAACATGAGCACAACCAATAAAGTAATGCGTTATGGAGAATTACTGCAAACGATAGAAAACATTTCGAAGGACCAATCAGTCTTATGTTCTCATTTAGCACTAACTTCTATAAAAGCTGCATTAATGTAAGTTTATTCTCGCTTATCACATAAATAATTCAAAACTATATACCATAAAAGAATATGTTTTTAGATTAGAATGTGATATATTAGTGCAATTAATGAAAGCTCAAATATATGTACAAAACTGGCAATTTTTGCCCTCTCTAAGAGCTCTGTACGACATTCAGACAAGAATGAACGCTTGGGAAAAGACTTTGCAAAACAGAGAGGTTCATAATTTCGAAATTAATTAAAAATACAAATTATATTTTATAAAAAAGCGAAGCGATCTTGTTAATGTTGAATTGTTATTTAAGACGTGGAAATTAGGATTTGGCGCGACGTTTCTTAAAACCAATCAGCCCCCAGCTCTGTATCAGTGGCTGTCAAAATTTCGGGCTTCGATTTTAGCGAAGTTTTCTTTATATTTTCATACAACCTTGTGCCAGCAAACGAATTCTGGGGAGATGAGGAGTATTATGAGTAAACAAAGCGTAGATTACTATCATAAGTATGAACAGAATTGAATTATACGATAATTAAATCATATTTCGGTATTCAAATGAATGTTAAAATTGTTCTTGAAATTTATGAGGATATTTTTGTATTTTAGAATGCAGAACTTTCACAAAAAATATGATGCTATAGCAGTTGTTTTGGTATTTGATTTGCGAACGTCTCAGGATTCTGGTCCTAGTTACAGACACCCAAAAAGAGAAATAGATACGTCGGAAGTTTACTCTTTCATTACCAGTTGTCCCGGAGTGAGTTGAAGCATTTTTCCAAAGAATATAAAAATGTATAACGGTAAAGGGTTGACCTTTAGGAACGACATAAAATTCCTGGGACTTATTTTGTGATTTTGAATTATTCAAAGCCTATGTTTCGTTCTTTTTACAAGAACCTTTTTAGGAATACATAACAAAAAATATTACAAATTATAGATTACTTTATAATTAAGATTATGCGAACTAAAATTAAGATTAAGAAGTATTTAAGTTTGCTTAATCTTAATTTTAAATTAATTTATAATTTGTAATGTATTTGTTGTATGTATTGTAAAAAGAACGAAACGTAGGCTTTGAATAAATGAAAATCACAAAATAAGACCCAGGAATTTATATATATTACTATTTATAAAGTATTTATATATAATACTTTACTTCTATTTAACAAAAAGGAACGTTTTGGGCATATTGAGATTAATTAATTTCCTTTCGCATGCTATAAAAATATGTACCTTGGTAAATTACACCGAGAGAAAAAATTAATTTCTAATACACTTTTTGTGTATTTTCAAATTAGTATAACTTTGTCAATTTTCATCCGATTCAGTTCATTTTTCTTGTCCCGCTCAGCAAAATTTTTCCCTTTCAAATTTATGATAATTAGAAAATACCCAAAAATGTTCACAAAACTATTTCCTTTTTTCCCTCATTGTTTAAGCCATTTAAAGTAAAACCTATTCAAATAAAATGCTTTAATAGTATATCAAAAGCATGCATTAATAAACAATTTATGGATTTATTTACATATTTGATGTCCATTTATTTTCCCTGATTACAGACTTTTATGCAGAAAACATCAATCCACTCGAATGCGATTAAAAAGTGCATCGAAGAGTATCACAACGACGTTCTGATGGATAAAGTGATATTCGTCAAGAGCCCCGTGGATTTAGTTATGTACGCGCTTCTGAACATTGATTCTAACACGACATTAGTAACAGTTTACGAAGGCGGCAAGCAAAAAGACAAAGAATCTCACGTGACGTCGTTTATGACAGACTTGTGTGTGCAAATTAGGTGCAATAAAGTCTACGAAAGTTTGAAACTACCTAAGTAAATACAATTTACATCGAGTTATATTAATTTGTCGATATTCTTGTACGTAGAAATTAAGAATATGCGAATTAAATTCGATTTAAGAATAGAATTAAACGCGAAAATGCAATTTCGTCCATTACTCGCTCGGTGTACGTTTCATTGGCGATTCAAAGTTTTAATAAGACAAGATTATGTAACGCTGTTAATCCACAGCGGCATAATACATGTCTTTCCCTATTTTAACGAAATCAAGTCGCTTCACATGCCGCAAAGCTGTTAAAAAGTTCAATTTAATTTTATCCAACTTGCTTTGCGTGAAAATTTGATAATCTTCTTCGGTGAAGAAGTGAACTTCGTTGCCTGTAATGTGAAATTGAAAACGATTAATTTTGATTTAACAATTGTGCAAAACTAACAATAAAAAGTGATTTTCACCTTTTGCAATTTTAACCGCCGCATTTTGTGATTTATACTGCAAATACTTCTCCAATTTATTTCTATTTTTCGCTTTCATTCGTCCCAGAGCGAGAAAATTATATTTGTCCTTTAATATATCGTTCAAAACGTTCACGAAAGAATTCAAAACCGCAACAGTATTCCGCCCAATGATATACTTGGGAATAGTGTTAAACTCGGCTTGAGTTAATAAATTAATAGTCACCGTTGTCTTCGATACTTTGTTTCCGTTTGAACTTTTGTTCGACTCCAAATTTTCTGGGCAATGCGCGTTTTCCGATTTCAATTTTGCTTCGACCGAAGGTTTGTTTTGATCTGATTTCATGGCTTTGTTAATTGCGATAACGCATTCCGCAATTTGAGGACTGCTGTTCACTTTTCGATACGATTCGTTTAATTTTTCCAAAAGAGACAATTCGTTCTGTAAAAAGGTGAATTTATTATATAAAACACTTAATTGTATATTTGTTTGCAGGACGCGTCTATTCGTGCCCTGAAACGGGAAACGGGACACGGAAAAAACGGAAAAAACAGAGCACAGCATGTCATACCGAAATAAATGTAAGAAATAAAAAAAAAAGAAATAATTAAAACACGCAAATGAATTTACATTTTTTAAAGAAAACTAACAAATAAATAATTGAAACATGGAAAAATAGGTTTATATTTTTAAAACACTAGTAAAAATACCAAACAAATAATTAAAAAGCATAAATATGGGGGTGGTAGCCATTTTATCGAAAAATCATTTTATCATCATTATCATTTTATTGAAAAATCCTTTGTTTAATCATTTCGTTAAACATAAAATGATTTTTCGATGAAATGAAATTCGATGAAATGATAATTTGATAAAATGAAAATTTGATAAAATGAAAATTCGATAAAATGAGAATTGGATAAAATGAAAATTTGATAAAATGAAAATTCGATAAAATGATAGTGGCAATAAAATTATTTTTCGATAAAATAACTACTATCCAATATGTTTATATTTACAAAAAAAAAAAAAAAATAATTGAAATACGGAAATAGTTTTATGTTGAAATATAAAAACAATTAAAAAATGCATTTCCTTTAATTATTTAGTATATTTAAAATATAAATAAAATTCAAGCATTACATTAACATTGAATTGAAATATAAAACATGTATTTCAATTTTCCGTTTTTCCCGTATCACGTTTCCCGTTTTAGAATGTAAATAGACACTTCCTTATTTATATTAGCAAAAACATTTTTATCCTAGAACGTCATTGAGAATATCGTTTCCTAATGAGTTTAAAATATTTATGCTAATGACACACACACAATACAATAAAAATAATAAATTTACCCGCAAACTAAATAAATTTCCTTCAGCTTTTTTAAACAATGATTTAATGTTGCCTAATTCAACTTCCCACTTTATGACCTTGGAATTTATATCTTGCAATTCATCTTTTATATTATTTTTACCTAAAAAAATACAACATTAATAACTTTAAATATAATAATAATTAAAAAAAAATAAAGTAATTTAAAATGTTTATAAATTAATTACATACATTTTCAGTAATACTTTTGTTTAAATAGTTAAATATTATTGAGTAATATTAAATTGCGAGAAATAGAGAAATAAAAAAATTAGAAATCAAAAATTCGTTGTTAAAAATTCATTTGTTCAAGAAATGTAACATACGGTATTAATAAACAAAAGCATAATGGTAAGAATTAATTTATAAACAGTAACATATATATCATTAATTTTAAAAATAGTGAGAAGTACTCACATTCAAGCAGGATCGTGGTATTTTTCATTGTATTCAACTTTTGTGTTTTCATTTCGAGGAGTTTGTTGATACTAATCGAACTCATTTTAACACTTTACTCGTTGAACCACTCAAATATTAAAAAAAATATTCTTATTTTTTGGCGAATCGACTTTGGTGATGTAGTTTTTTTGTTTTTGACCAGTCAAAACAAAGAAAATGCTTTATACATTATAAATAATAAAACTGTTTACACTCGAGTTGCTTATTCATTCGTATTTAAACGTTTGAATTAAATTTTTTAATGTTACTGATCTTCGGTTTGTAGTATATCGTTGTCTCACTCTCTCTTGTGTAAAACTTGAAACAGAAATACACGTGATCGTGAAATTCGATTGGCTCGTTTTTAAATTCAGCAGACCTGCGCAGTTGTTATTTTTATCCTTTTCTAACTTTTCATTTACGTTATTTCATCTTTTTTCACTGCGCAGGTCTGTTAAAACTGCGTCAATTGCCAGATCACTGTCCATTTTTCGGCCCTTCTACCTCTTACTTATTTTTGGAGGGATTTTCAATTTTTCAAACACTCGATCACGTGCTTTGGCAGATGTTATTTTTAAAAATATAATTAAAAAATAAATTTCAATACACATAATGGAAATAATGTTGCAATTTTGCAATAATAATTAAAAATTTGAAATTTCAAAGTTACACTTATCTGTGTCCCAAAAAACGTCGGATTGACTAATTTTTTCGAAATAGCTTTTTCACTTTTGAAATATTAATTTATACTTTTTGGAATATTTATTCTTACGATTAATTGTGAAAAATATTTATATTATTATATTAATATAAATAAAACTTAAAATGTATTTTTTTATAATATCTACTACGTAAATAGACTTATTTTTATCTCAATAATAATTATTCTTTACATTTTAAATAAAAAAAATGGTTAAACATTTAACGACCAAAGTAATTTATCTAATTTCTTCGAAATTATATTAACGAAATAATATATTATGTAAAAATTGTTTTAAATAACTCCACTTTGTTGATGTGAACTATCTTTTTATTTATACAAATTATATTACTATATGCAATTATGTTTCTGATTTATATAGGTGAATTTTCAAAACCGAAAGAAGCAAATTCATTATCTTTTGGATGATGAACATGAGGGTATCCTGGATCTCCTGGAAATGTCGCCCGTCGACTAAAAGAACATCGTGGCCCTGATCTTCGCATCCAATCCTAGAAAACACAATAATATTGAACTAATAGAACATTTCTATTCTTTTATAAAAAAAATTTGTGGGAATAGCAAATACTTACACCAGGATTATACTTCATCCAATAATACACTACATATGAGGTAAGTAATAGGAAGCCCGTATTAGAAATCATGTGACGAATAGTTTTTGCAGGAATGAAACCCTAAAAATTTGTTTATATTAAAATTATTGTTTAATTTTTAAACAAGACTCTGATAACAAGCATCAGGCCATATTTATGTAAATTTTATGTAAATCTAAAACCTCATTGGCCTGCTTAATTTATGTAAATTATTTGCATCGAAAAAATGAAAAACTTAATTTATGTTTTACATAAAACAATAAAACCATTAACTTTATTCAAAACAATGTTTCATAAATTCGCAATTAAATTTACTTCTATTTCTTTATTTATTTCATAATTTACAGGTATAATTGAGCAATTTTTGCAATATTAATACAGGAAAATACTCATAGTTACTAACGTTATAAAACATAAAGAAAATAAAATTTTGTTTTATTTTAAAACAACAAATAAAGTATGTCAAAATTCCTTTTCGATAAATTAGTTAATTAAATTATGTATATTTATTCATTCACGGTTTTTTTATAAATAAATAAATAAAGATTTTCTTTATAAGCAATAATAAGATTTCTCAAAACTGTATACAAGAACATGATTTTACATGCATATTTTATTTTTATTTTATGCAAAAAGATAACAAGATATTAAATTTTTATTAAGAAATTCATTTGTAGCGGAAATCATTTTAAATGATATAAATGTCCCATAGAAATATGTAAATATGTTTACGTAAAAGTTATTAATGTTTTTTTAAGTTATTACCATTTTACTAGCAAGGGCATTTTCTACTTGGTTCATAGGGTATCTGAAAATTCTTCTTATTATATTATATTTTTTTTTATAATAATCCTTAGGAACGACTGGCTCGTCGTGTAAAATTTGATCTTTCAACCATTGAGCACGCCAAGCTCTTTCCGCGTCTGACATTCCCACGCATCGTTCCCTTTGGTATACCATACGCCCACCGATATTCATCGGCATTTGTTCCCCGGTTTGGGATTCGAAAGAACCCTCTTTCTTCAATTTGTAATACTCATCTAACGACATTTTGCTGAAATTAAGTATTTTTAGTTATTTATTCATTTTCAAAATATGAATATATATCCCCCTCCCCCACAAAGAATATTATGTCATTTCAAATTTTAAATGAAAAATAATATAACATAACTTGAGATGCCATTCCAGCAAACGAGAAATTTTAAGATATTTTGCAAATTTGAAGGTTTTTAAAATATTGTAAGAGATTTAGGAAAACGAATTAGAAATCAATAGAATTGAATGAATATTATATTAATATAGTCTGTATAGAAGTTTTGGTATAGAATAAAAATGATTTTAAAAAGTTTTAATAAGAAAATACATTATGATTTTTTAGAAAATTGAATAATTTATTCATCACTGTACTTATACTATAAATTTCTATAATAAATATCAATATACTTGAGTTAATTAGTTTACTTATCTCGACTATATTTGTACCAAAAATAACTATAAATCCGTTTCTAAATAAATAACCTGTTAACTCAATTGGTAAATTTTCAGTATAATTTATTCTATATTTATTGATCGAAAAAATATATTTGTTTGTTGCCAAGAATTTGCAAATTTGTTCGATTTTTTCTTTTGGAATAATTGGAAGCCGAGATATTTAATTATAATGCTTTAAAACTGAATTAGAGATGATCATGAAATACTAAAAATACTAAAATAATCCATAAATATTTTCGATAATAAAAACGAGATATTGACGGCAAACTTATGTTATTATTATTATTAATATTTTCAATTACAAATATATTGGTAAAACTTATATTCTGCTTTTATTTTTCCAATTTAGTATCCATTTTGACTAGGTCACCTGATATTCCTGATCGTACAACCATAAAGCCAATTTGTCTCACAATTTAGAAAATGAAACGTTAAGAGATTCGATTATTATGCTATTTACAAAAATATAGACAATTAATATTTCCTAGATTATTCAAAAATTATAAAATGTATTTATTAATTTGCTACAGTGTTTTCTTTTTCTTCCAAAAATAATATTTATCGACATCACGAAGATCATAAGAACAGCACTAAATCTTTAAATAAAATGAATTTTAATAACAAATGCAATAAATACCCCGAAAATAATCAACTCAGATGATTAAAAAAGTTACGTGACGTAACTGTTCATTGTAAATTGTAAAGAAGTTATGTTATGATTTTCTTGACACTGCCACAGTAATATCCGGGATAGGAAATCCGTCCGACGAGATTTCAGTCCGACAAAATTACTAGATGCATTGACTGTGTCTTATGTAGATCGTAGGGGTGTACAGTACGGAAATCCTTCCAAAGATGGCGCTGCAATTGCCTACTTCAAATTTCATGTTAGAGATGGCGAAATTCAAAATTCAATTTTGAAAAATACGTAGGAAATTATTATAAATTAACATACGCATAAATAATTTTTTTAATTTAATAAGCCAATAAAAAAAAAGACTTTAAATGAAACATACAAAACTTTTCAACATTTATTTGGTGTTATATAAATATTTCCAAAATATTATTTATCAAATGATTAATACAAAACTGGTTTAGAAATATTTAATAATATTCTCCGTTGATAAGATGTAGTTTAAACTAATAATTTAATATATTTAAATTATGCAAATTAATAAATAAGGTCAGTTCCCACGAACTTAGCGACAAAATCCAGGGTACAGAATGTTCAATTAAAGTTTGTGAGAATTTTTATTTAAGGTGAATGTTCAAGTCTGATGCAACGAGGTTAGGGTGTATTTAAATATTATTTTTTTGTTATTGTATTTATTTTTAAGTAAATATTTAGACGATTCTTAAGTAATGGGAGAATACTGTATTAAATAAAAAAATGGTTTTAATGATCTAATTTTT
>JABFPK010001724.1:0-11246 GCA_022817445.1 Habroteleia sp. ZL-2020
GTTGAATACAGGTATACAATTATCATTAGTAGCAGGAACTTTGGCAGCTCCAGTGTTCCACTACGTAGATCATCCAATGCTCCATGGATTATGCATTATTACAGCTGTGACCACTATTGCAGGAGGTCTCAGTTATTTATTCTCTAAAGATACATACAAATTTTTAAAAAGACGGAAATCTTAGTGACAATTCACATGATTTAGATTGTTACTGCAAAAAATGCATTATTTTATACACAAATATTTGTATATATGTATTAAATAATTTCTTATAAATTAATATTATTTTGCTTAGGTAAAAATGAAATTCAAACTATTATTATATAATATGGCAAATAATAAAATATTTTTATCAGCATATCTCTGTTATATATTTAATTTAAAGTTATACACGTTTATTCCAAAACAAAATAAAACTGTCTTATATTCAGAAGTAATGTATATTATATGAAATAATTATGTAGTTTTTCATAATTTCTTTCATTTTGTAAATATATAATATTCTTGTTTGCAAAGTATATCGATAACATATACTATCTTTAGAAAGACTAAATAGCTAATTTTCCAGTACTACTAATTCAAGTAGTTTTTCAATAATTTAATCACGTAAAAGAGATAATTGAATATTTGTTTGCTAACACATTTTGTTGTTTATAAATGTAAAAATCTAACACATAAAAATAAATTGTTTAATATTGTATTATAAAGATCTTAACATGAGAGGGAAAGGGTTATTTTTGTTTATCTATTTTACAATCTCAATGTGAACTCTAATTACAATTAATAATCTCTTTATTTTATTGATTTATAATAAATTATTGGTATATTTTAATTAAAAATGTACATTTATCCTAACAATTATATTATTTGTATTTTGCAAATCTTTTTTGAAATTTTAAAATAAAATTAATAACTTTTTGAATTTGAAATTTGATTAAAATAATTCAAAATATCAAAAAACAAAATTTAACGTGATAAAATTTTAAAAGACGCATAAATCTATCATTATTAAAAACATTTATATAGATTTTTTTCATACAATTATTTTCAAACATTTGTATTGAATGTACAATATTTATATTTGTTTTTTATTTAATTTATGTATTACAATTCTTATATTGTTGATTTTCCAATTCTATACAATTCATATGCATGTTCTTCTGTATGAGAATCATCGCATTCTACTCCAATATAATCTATTTCTAATCGAAAAGGTCCTGTTATTTTATCTGCTATGTTAATACCAATTTTATTTATAGTACAGCGTAATAGAGGATTTTGAAAGTCTTGAACATATCCTTTACTCACAAAGACAAATTTTGAAAACGGTATTCTCGTGTATTGCCAATATGGACCACCTCTTGTATGTAATACATAAACAAACATATCGAAAAATGTCATATCAATTGTTTCTTTTGCTAGTAAAATAATTTGATATTTTCGACCATCTCCTCTAACTCTAAAAACTAAATGAGTATAGCTTAGCCAATTATATGGGTCATTTCGAAAAAAAGATTTTGTTTTAGGAATTGTTGTCATATTTACAAATCCGGCCTTTGTAATTGTACCATCTTTTGGCACTGTAGTGTTTAAATATCCTGAAAATACACCTGTCCCATTTGCGGATAATTGTAATCTGAAAAATTATATATTTATTTTCCAAAAATTTAATTTGTTAAAATAATTAAGTTATTTATAAATAATTTATTGGTAAATAATATAATATTTAGACATATGACATAATCATGTTTTAATGGATTCAATAAATAATAATCAATCAGAAAAAACATCACGTTAAAATATTATTGTAAGTAATAATTATAGAATTATAAAATTATTGCTCTTTGTTTATTTTTCATTTTGTACTAAAAAATATCAGAAAATAAATATTGTGTGATAGTTGGAAACCATGATAAATGTCACAAAAATAAGATACCTAGGTATACTTTATGGCAAAAACAATCTTTTTTAGGTTGGCAGCAAATAGTCTGTATAAATTAAAAAAAAATTAATTCTGTACTATAATTATAATAGAATATAAAATTAAATGTATAATAATTTAATTATTACGTTCCAGTTGATGATCCAAGATTATAATCTTTCTCACTATTAACAATCCAATTATCCAAACATTTAGGATTTTTATTAAATCGAAATATGATATCTAATTCACCACTGGGTACAAATAACTCTGGAGCAAATGACAATTTTTCCTTCATTTCTTGTTTAAATTTTTTAAATTCTTCCTTGATTATTCGAAATGTTGTCATTGATTGTTTAATAAAGCTTTCTTCAATATTCTCCTTAATATCATAAAGAGTTTTTAATCCTCTTTTCCTATCTGGTTCATAGAACAATAATGTACATTTTGTTGTATATATTTTTCGCTTATATTCTAGTTTTAAGGATTGAAAACTTCGACGCAACATTTTATCTATAAAAAATTATTTATATTTTAATATTAAATATTAGAAATATAAAATGTTATTCTATTATTTTAAAATGGTGTTAAGTTTATTATTTATTAAAGTAAATTTAATTTATAAAATGTTCTTATAAATCATGTATTGTAACTATATATTTCTTATATATATATATATAGTTGTATGTATATGATTGTTGCGAATCAAGATTGAAGAGATATTAAAAACTATGCACCTATTGAAAGAATACGTTTGTCATATATTGACTGAAGAATTGGACATGCATAAGCTAATCACATGTTGAATACTGCGTTTGCTTATATAAATATAAATAACTTGAAATTTGGATTCACCACCATACTTTTAAAACATAAGAACAATCAAAACAATGGACTGCAAAGGGTGAGCCTGTTCACAGAAAAAGGCAAAGATAGTTAAATTGGTTGGTAAGATGATAGGGACTTCTTTTTGGGATAGTCATGAAATTGCATGTATCGACTATGTTGAAAAGGATAAAATAATAATCAGGATATACTTTGCAAAATTACTTAATAAGCTGAAGATAGAAATACCTATATGAAACAGCCACATTTGAAAAGGAACAACTTGTTCAATCAAGACAACGCACTAATTTACACTTCAGCGGTCATTATGGCCAAAGGTCAAGAATTACATTTCCAATTTCAATTTCCTGTTCCTTAAGCTTAAAATTTTGATTGGATGACAGAAGTTTTCATCGAACAAGGTAGTCATTGCATCTGTAAACTATTTGTCGAAGAAGATATTTAACTATTATTTGAAAGGGTTAAAGAAGTTACAGCGCTGCCGGAAAAAATGTATCATTTTAAATGGGGACTATGTTGAAAAATAAAACTTCATTTAACTAATTCATTTAATAATATTTGTTTCTATGTTAGATTTAAAATATTCAAAATTGAAATATAATGCATTTGCAAATGAAATAAAAAAGTTCAATATATTAAGACATTATTTTAAATAAATATAATTTGATCATAGAATAAAGGTAATTAAATAATAAAAAATAATTTAAAATTGTGATTTTGTCTATTACAAAGTATATAAGAAAGCTTGAATAACAATTTTTGTATATTTATAAGTACATTTGTAAAACTTTATATAATTAGTAACATAAATTTTACTTTTGATATTTATATTACATATAGCTATAAGCAATATCAGAATTCTTTGATAATATTCATTAAATTAATACAGTTGATATAAGCATTTATTTAATATAAAATATATTAAAAATATTTATGATCCCTTGTAGAAATGGAATATGCATTGACACATGTGAAATAGTATGTTTTTTTGTCTACAAACATATACAAGTCTATGAGATCATGATTGTACTTCGAAGCTATACAAAAACAACAAGGTTATATGTCTAAATAACAACTCATGAGAAAGACTGAAAATGTTTTTTATATTAAATATAATAAAAAGTAATATATAAATATATATATTGGAAGTAATAAAAATTACTTTATTTGAAATATTTTTAAACGTTTTGTAGGAGGTTATGATTACTTACTTGTTTGAAAATAATTCTTCAAGGAATAAATTTACTAATGCATGAACATAAATTAAATACACATATATATTTGAAATTATAATATATATTAATTTTCGTTATATCTATTCAGAAATTGTTATTTTTTTTATTCTTCTAAAAAATAGAAGTTTACAATAGCACATTCCTGGGGCCTGAACAAAACCAGGCAATCCAAGCAGTGCAGTCGGTGAAGGACTGCAAATTTGCAGAAGTGCAGAGTCCGGTGCAGACCGTAAAGTTTTACGATTTTGAATTAATAATCACTTAGTAACTTTCAGTTTCCTGTTTCACGATTAATCGAAACCGCTTTACTGTTTGCGAGTTCTTTCGAGTTCGTGGAGTTTGCTGAACCGGTAGCGTAGCGCCGTAGCCAGCATGGCTGCACTTATAAGTTGTAGGTTATTCAAACACAATACACACTTCTTAATACGCATTTATAATAAAAATAATTGTAAAACAATTAAATTAAATTATTGTAAAAATGCTACACAAGGTAGTTCTTTCGAATCATCTGTTAAACTGTCAAATGGGTAAGGAAAATTGATTTAATACATAACCTTATTTGAATCATTAGTTTTTGAAAGAATTTATAATTTATCTCTTAATATATTTAGAATAATTTTAATGTAATAACTTTAAATGCATATAGAAATAAATAATATTTAATAATATCTCAGATGATCGATTAGGATGCAAATATAGAAATTTTAATAAGTGCATTAATACAAAATTTAGTTTTCAAAATTTTAATTTGTATATGATTGAAAAAAATGACAAAACTTAAAGGTATATAAGTAAATAGATGGCCATGAATATTAAATTTTTGATATTTATTAATTTTCTAAATAATTTACAGTTTTCATATTTTTTATCTGCATAATTCATAAAATATAAAATTATAGTATTTTAAATGTATTACATATTAAAATATTATAAATCAGAAATAAAAAATATATATGTAATTTATTTGTAAAAAAATATTTTTATATATTTATAAAAAAAATTATAAGATTTTAATTTAAAAAGTATTTATAATTTTAATATTATTTATTCATTGTATGATATTTGAATGATGTTCTATTTTAGAAAAAATATTTTTAAACAGTATTTTGAATCTGAATTTAATAGAATTATATTAATATCATACATTTTCTAGAATAAAAAAAAGAATTAAATATATAAAATATGAAATTATTTCTAAATACAGATATTATTTAGCTTTTTATAAATTTATATAGCATTTTAATGCTTTATAAATTTTATATAATTTATCTATTTTATTTATAAATTTTTTATATCTTATTTCAATATCAATAACAGATTTGTTTATTAAACCATAATTATATAAATTTCATGTTGATAATACTTATAATTTTAGACAGAATGTTTCCATATCTTCTGGAAGATATGCTCGACTTGCGGATGGAAGTGCTGTAGTAAAATATGGCAATACTTCGGTTATGGCAACAACAGTTAGTAAGACACAACCTTCGGGCTCTTCTTTTCTACCTTTGGTTGTAGATTATCGAGTAAAGGCTGCTGCAGCTGGCCGCATCCCCACAAACTTTTTACGGCGAGAACTCGGCGCCAATGAAACTGAAATTCTAACTGGCAGATTAATTGATCGATCTCTCAGACCCCTTTTTCCTAAAGATTACAACTATGATACTCAAATTATGTGCAACATGTTAGCAATTGATGGTATTAATGATCCAGATATAATCGCGATAAATGCCGCTTCAGCAGCATTGTCAATTTCAGATATTCCTTGGAATGGACCTGTGGGGGCTGTCAGAATTGGATTAATTGACAATGCGTTAATTGTAAATCCAACCAGACGGCAATTGAAATCAAGCTCTTTAAATCTTATAGTTACTGCAACGAGTGGTAATTTGTTAGTTATGTTGGAAGGTTTTGGTGACAGTGTTCCTAATCAAGATTTAAAAAAGGCTATTAAAATGGGTGTCAAAGAGTGTCAGTCTATAATTCAAGGTATTAAGCAATTACAGGCAAAACATGGTAAAACCAAACGAGAATTTACACCAAGCACTGTTTCATCTGAAATATTAGAAACTGTTAAGTGCTTATCAGAAATTAGGATAAAAGAAATTTTTATGAATCATGAATTGGATAAAATTCAAAGAGACAATGCTATCAGCAGCCTTAGAAAAGAAGTACTTGAAACAATTAAAACTAATTATCCCGATTTAGAATCCAATATCATGATGCAAGATGTTTTTGGAAAAATTGTTAAGGAAATATTTAGGTCTATTACATTTGAAACCAATATTAGGTTTGCTATAGATTTATATATATATAAAATATCTATATATTAACTTAGTTGTAAAAAAGGATATGCTAGAAAACTGTTATAAAAAGTGATATTTCAAAATATGGTTGTTGCATTTGTGAAATAGGGGATAACTTATACCCGTGAAACATAATGATATCCTAATTTCTCTTTTTAAAAGGATATAGTTTTTTTTGACAATCATTTGCATAATTAAAAAAATTGAGTAATTTACTTAGCCCAGAATATATATATTTTTATATTTAATCGTGTTATCCTCTTTTACAATAAAAAATTATTATATCCCTTTTTACAAAGGTTTTCTGAGATATCCCTTTATTCTTAAAATGTGTTGATATTTTAAAAAAATATTAATTATTGTAAAAAAAGATATAATATACAATAATAATTAATTATAATTAAACAAAAGCAGCTTCATATATAATTTTCTTTAACTATCTTAATTTGATAAAAACATTATAATTATGATTTATAATCAAATTATTTTGAAAATTATTTAATATATATTTAACAAAATAATATTTAACTGTTAAGAAAATATTTTTTTGAAAAATTATATGTACAATATTTACTTAAGTTGCTAATAATTTACAGATGCGATGGACGAAGTTTAAATGATTTAAGAAAAATCTCAGGCCAAATTGATCTCTTTGAACCTTTACATGGTTCAGCTTTATTCCAGCGTGGACAAACCCAAGTGCTTTGTACTGTTACTCTTGATTCACTCGAAAGTGCACTAAGAATGGATACATTATCTATGCTTGTAAGGTAAATTATAATGAACTTTATCATTTAAAAATGATTATTGAGTTGAAATAAGAAAAATAATATATTTTTTAAATTATAACAAATTATACATATTTTACAAATAATTATAGATAACACTATTTTATATAGTTATGTGAATAATATTACGTTATCTATTTTTCTATTAATTAAAAAAGAATAAATATCATAATTTTGAAAATGTATATAGTAATACTTTGTTATGAACATTGTTTTTACTTTTGTAATATAATACTACAAAATGATAACAATTCGTATAATTTGCTATTATTTCGACTCGCATCAATTCAAAATATAAATTAGCTATAATTTTTTACAACTGCATTGTGAAAAATTATATGAATATCTGTATCACATTGCATTGTGACAGATAGTAAATATATAATGTAATATTTAAGATACTTGCTTATTTTTTGTAACAAAATATGTTACATTGATTATAATAATCTATTACTATGGCTAATTTAATTATATAAAAAAATTCTAGTAGTCTATGCATATATTAATAATATAAATAATGTGAATGGAATATTTTAAAAATCATTAATAAAAATAAATGTTTTCAGTGGAATAAAAGAGAAGAATTTCTTTCTACATTATGAGTTCCCACCATATGCAACTAACGAGACGGGGAGGGCAGGTTTTGCTGGTAGAAGAGAATTAGGTCACGGAGTATTAGCAGAAAGAGGGATACGACCAGTGCTCCCAAAAGATTATCCTTTTACAATAAGATTAACCAGCGAAGTACTAGAATCAAATGGTAATTTTCTTATAGATATTTTAAACGAAAAAGTTTTCCTTTTATCATAATAAAGTATAGACATTTTAATAAAAATGAACTTCTTTTTAGGCTCATCTTCGATGGCATCAGTTTGTGGAGGAAGTCTCGCCTTAATGGATGCTGGTGTACCAATTACAAAACCGGTTGCAGGTGTTGCAATAGGATTACTAACAAAAAGAGATGAAGCTACACAACAAATTCAAGATTACAGAATATTAACAGATCTTTTGGTAAATAGTGTCATTATGTGTTCAATTATTAGAAAAAATAGTAAATTATTTTTGAAAACAATGAATTATTTTAAAGGGAATTGAGGATTATTTAGGTGATATGGATTTTAAAATAGCTGGTTCAAAAAAAGGTATTACTGCTCTTCAAGCAGATATTAAAGTTCCTGGACTTCCTTTAAGAATCGTAATGGAAGCATTGGATCATGGCGTTCAGGCACAAAATAAAATTCTTAATATAATGAACAATGTGATTAGTGAACCTCGATTAGATCACAAGGAAAATATGCCTGTAACAGAAAATATTGAAATTCCAATTTATCAACGTGGGAAATTCCTTGGAATCAATGGAAATAATATTAAAAAAATTTTAATTCAAACTGGTGTTCAGGTGTGTATATACTGCAGTTATAAAATATAATACAACTAATATGAATATTAATCAAACAAATTATCGTAAAATTGCAATTATTACTGCAATTATGCTATACATATTTGTTTGTATGATAAAAAAATTTAATATATCAATAATTTTATTAAAAGAAGTATAAGCTATTAGGATTAAATATTTTATATATTATATTTTTATAGATTCATTCAATTGATGATATCAATTACAACATATTTGCTCCAAATAAATGTGCTATGGATGAGGCAAAAGAAATGATCCAAAAACTTTTAGATAAAGAAAAAGAACCAGATTTAGAATTTCGAGGAATTTATACTGCCAAAGTAGTTGAAATCCGTGACAATGGAGTTATGGTTCAACTATATCCAACCATGAAACCAACATTACTGCACAATACACAATTAGACATACGAAAAATAAGTCATCCTAGCGCACTCGGACTTGAAGTTGGTCAAGAGCTTCAAGTGCAGTATTTTGGCAGAGATCAATCTTCAGGAGATATACGATTATCCCGAAAAGTGTTGCAAACTCCGAATATTGTTAGATCTATGATAAAAAATTTCTTCAGTTAAAATTTTATTGTACAATATTTGTGTGATAAATTGTATAAAGTGTAGCATAACATTTTTTTATATTGACCAATTTAATGTAAATATGTTTACAAATTATAATACAATAAACATAATTTTAATATATAAAAGTATTATTTCAACAATAAAAAATCATAGCAGATTCAAAGTGATAAACGATTATGTCGAAACAATTTTCTTTTGTTTTCCGCGCGTGTGTCAATGTCAGTGTTAGATAACTACAATTCAATTAGAATCACGAAGCACTGAGTTACAATTCGAAGTAAAAAATGATGAATAAACTAATATACAATTATTTATTTCGACGTGCTTCTCCGCTTTTGTGTTAACATTACCAATAATTACACTTCTGTTTGAATATTTTTTCGACAAAAGTCGCTAATTAACTAGCGCTAACTATTTTTGAGAAGTACAATAGAGGGGTATGTTTAGTTTTTAAAAGTTTTAGTTTTAAAGTGTTTTTCAGAGAATGTGGGAGCATATTAAACATAAACATAAGAGAAGAATAGTGCGATGTGAATTAAAGATAAAATTTATTTTTTTCTTAAAATAAATTGGCCATCATTATTAAACAGATAAAGAATAATGGTTAATAATAATATGAAACACAATAACTTAATGCTTTGTGAATATCCGGATTGAAGAAATAGCGTACAAAATCATGCAATTTGAAATATTTTAAAGATAACGCGAAGACCTTGCGAACTTGAGATGTTATGAAGTATCCCTCGGATCAAGTCATAATATCCGTATTTGATAGGGGAAATTTTTATTCCTATCCTTGACATAGGAGATTAGTATATTCAAGGTCATCTCGAGTCTATATGAACATTATTGAAACTGCGATAAAATGCAGATTATTGTAATGTAGATGTCGAATTTGGCATACAAGTATTTAAAGGATTAATTAATTTATTTTAACGGTTCAAAAGAAGAAAAATATTAGTTCTGAAAGTTTAAAATGGACTTACAATATATTCTGTTCGTTTTTATTATAAAATTATCATTATTGTTCGGTTTTTATTCAACCTCGCACACAGCAATTGCTCAAAATTGGAAAGTGACATTTCCCATCAAAAATGTCTTATCATCTATAGATTTAAGTACTGCTTCTGAGGAACAACTTCATTTGCCCTCAGGAAAATGCGAAGATTATCCTGAAAAAGATTTAAGTTGGATGCTGCCACGTGCTGGACTGCAAAAAGTTTACTTAGGTAAATCAAATATAAAAATGTTAAGTATCTATACCTGTTAAGTATGTATATAATATTCTATTATAAATATAAAAACATACTTCATATTATACATAATTACAGAATAAATAATAGTAATATCTTTTTTTAAAAATTTTTACTCAGAACATTGTTTTAATATCGTCAATCAAAAGTTTATAAAATAACATGAAATTTGTTAACAATTAATTTATTATATATCATTGTAACCTTGCAATTATTAAAATGATTTATACTAATAAAAAAATATAATTTAATGTTAAAAATTATATATTTTGTTTTTGATTAGAAATTCATAACTGCATAAATAAATTATGAAATGTAAATATGTTATAACATTAACATTTTAATATAACTTTGCATTTGGGTTAGATGTACTAAAAAAACTTATGATAATATCATTTTCAAAGTGTATTTTACAAATAATTTTTTAATGTGTGATATGAGTTAAATATAATTATATTTTTTAAATTTAATTAAATAAAATATACAATTAATTGAAAATATTCATAAGTAAACTTTTTGGTACTACAAATCTATGGTGTTAGCTAATATAAAGTATGTATTATTGTTTATTATATAATAGAAATTATAACAGTTAATATTTATTAGTGTCAAAAAATCAGTTTATAAAAATTGAAACTAAATATAATTTTTTATTTTATAAATAACAATTATTTTAATTATTACAAATTAGAATTTTACCTATTTTAACTTTAATTATCCATAAAAGACATTAAATGTGAATATTTTATTGAATAATAGCTTTTAAACAAATTTCAATTTTTGATATATATTCATCTGAAAGAAACTAATTATCACACTTAAGATTAAATAAACTAATACTAAATAATAAAATTAATGTCTAATAACTTATCTGGATTTGTATATTAATTATTAATATATTATTG
>JABFPK010001725.1:0-11245 GCA_022817445.1 Habroteleia sp. ZL-2020
GAGTTACGTTATAGTATTTACATTATATCTTTTTTTATAGTGTAGTTATAATATTTTATAGTTATAGTTTATTTTTCAATTCAAATTATTATTAATTTATCAAATTAAATTTCATAAAAGTAAATTTAAAATATAGTTAGTATTAAAATATAGTTAATTATTAATATATTATTTTTCAAATTAATTTGGAAAATGTATATTCATATTATACCAATTGTATGTTATAAAAAATCTAATATATTCAGTTAATTGAATAATTAATATCTAACCACTAAAGTTCTTTTACAGATTTGTCATCAGCATAAAAACATACATCGAAAAGCAATATAAATAATATTATATATAAATAATTCATAATTTCAATAATTGCTATCTTATTAATTATTGCAATTAATAAATTATAATAAATAATTATTGAGAGAAGAAGCAAAATAAGAAAAATGAATTTTATCTCATATGTGGATGATTAAAATAATTTGTTTCAAAACTTTTTAATCCAAATCAATTAGTATTATTAAATTTAAATAAAACAAAAATTTATATTTATATATGTAAAAATATACTCAGGATTGTTGAATAAAATTAAATATTAATATTTTTATATTTATTTAAAAGCAACATTTTTACGTAAACTATCGGAATAATAATGATTAACAGCATTGCGTTATGTCAGTAATTCAAAATCAATTCTCTTGGTTCAAGCAATTAAATTATTAATCCTGCAAGATAGAACCAGCACAACCTATCAATTTGTTCCATTTATATTTACATTATGATGTTAACATCATTTTCTAATAAACTGAAGATTATGTCGATTTAAATTGCTCAATTAAGTCCGACTTTTGATGATATTAGATTAATATTATATTGTTAAATCTATTTTAAAGAACAATTTATATTCATAATTTTTCAAGTTATTTTTAATTTAAAAATCGAGAAATTAATAGCAAGATATATAACTATGATTATTAGTAAATTTTGTGTAAAAACATTTTTTATTTTAATATGAATAGTAGGTTAGTAATATTTTAAAGCTATTTAGGCTACACATGCATTAGAAATGTCGTTTGGCAACTCGTTAAACATTTTAAAACCTTTCTGGAAGAGACTTTTTTGCGGTGATAGGTTGATAGTGTTCTCTTGAACGTTAAAGCAATTTCATTACTCTACCTCGTTATTATATTGTAGTTGATTCATGACTATATGCTCTACACATGATATTCAATCATATATTTTTAGAATTACGTCGTTTTTCATTAATTTATAAATTAATAACTACTTTACTTATTCATCAGTTGTAAAAACTTTTCATCTTTTATTCTATTTATATATAAAAAATGTAAACAATTTTAACAAATATTTTAAAGATTTTGGATACGATATACAGAAATCGAACAATATTAGTATTTTGTTTAACGTCAGTATAAAGATAATTATATACATCATTGGAAAATCTTAATAAAAAAATTAATCTTTTAAATTTTAATGTTTCATTCTCTATTCAAATAAAGTAGTAATAATAAGTAATATGAATTATTGCTTTATAACTTGCTTATAATGTTTTATTTCAATGCTATTCTATTAATTATTTTATGAATGATCTATTTGAAAATCAATTTCTATGCTTTATTAATGAAGAAGTGTCTTATATCTCTTAATGTTTACAGTTAAAAGTTAAGCAAATGTCTGTATTAGTTTTGGGAATGTTTTGATTAATATTTATATATTATTCAGAATTCATTAAATGCACTCGATAACTTTAGATAGCAATTTTGTATTTGACATACTTCTATTAATGTGCCAAATTCAATATTGCAAAATAAAGATTATAACTTTGGTATAGAGTTTGAGGTAAGATATGCTGGAAAAATGGTAAAACAATAAATATATAGAAAATGGTAAAAATATAAGAACCATGAAAGAATAGAAGTTTGAAACTGAATACAACATATCTGATGTGACGGTATGTTATATGATGTTCAATCTGGATAGGATATAAGAAATTTTCAGAAGCTTCCCGGGTACAAATGCTTAACTTAGCATAATGTAAAATGTAAAACTAAATTGTGAAACAAAGAAATTAGATCTGAAAAATCTTATTTCTAGTTTTTTCCTACGTTCTTACCTCAGCTGAGTCTTGTTTCCAGGAAAAACAATGCCCTGCAAGTTGAGTAGATGGAACTCGGCCCTTTCTTTAGATATCTGACGCATGGACTTTCTGAGTTTTTTTGTAACAGTCTTTGAAACATTCTCTCTCGCCTCGTTAGTAAGAAAACGCGCCGTAGTAGATGCATAGCACTCGGGAATAAAATATTCTTTGATTTGAGAGTCCCTGTACCGAGAAAGTCTGGGTTTGGCATCGGTGATGGTGTCATCTAGGACTTGGGACATCTCGCGGACAGCTTTAGACATGATGGTGTCACCACCCGCGAGCCTCATAGAGGCTGGACGTAAGGCCAACATCCCCACTGGCATAAAGTTCTTCGAATTAACTGTTTTGTCGAAGAGTTTCGCATCCTCTTCGTCCTCATCAATGAAATGAAATTCTTTATCCTCGCGTTTTTTTACCACCTTCTCCTTTTTCCACCAGTATTCCTGTAGCTGGTGCACGTCATTCGCTAAGTTGGGCAACGAATGCAGCTGCATGCCATTGTCTGGATAGAGGTGCGATTTTTCTTCTACACTTTTCAATTGTTGATTTTCCGCAACGGACATGGAAGTACTGCGTCCTCCGTGTTGTACTACGTGAGAACTAATCAGGTTTGGTTCAGAAGACCTCAGTTCAGCCTTCAAGTCTAACCAAAGCCATAAAAATCGACCAGATAACATCTCGAATTTGTTTGCCATCGTAATAATCTTGCGGGCGTTGTTCAAATCGCAGCCTAGTACTAGAACATTGCCGCTTCCCCCTTGTTCTGCGATCCTCCGCAATCGCAACTTCAAGGTCTTCTCATTGGTTGGCAGATGAATAATGGTTCTGGGCGTAAGGTTCACGCGGGATTGCAAAAGGTAGTGAATTGGTAATAAAGTGCTGTCGACGAGAAGCGTAAACGCGTGCCAGTTTGCCTTGTGCATCAGCACTGCCGCAGCGGCCCCCATTTCACGGGCGCTCGAACCCAGGCGCGTCTCAAAGCGTCTCTGCTTACCCTGAAACATGAATTTCACATTATTTTTTTTGCTGACGGTTTTGGCGACTGAGAGAAATTTGACTTTTTAATGTATGGATCTCAAAGTCTATGGAAATTTAATCAGAGCCAAGTTATATACGTGGATAAATTTACAGATCCTATATATAAGGAATACATTTTAGAACGATTCAATTAAACAAAAAATTTTTGTATTTTATATAAATTTATAAGAATTAAATGCGCTAAAATGTAAATATTTTAAGCTGTGAATTAGTATTGAAAATGTTTAATCGTCGATTGATGCAATATATTTTAGATGTATAATATCTATCAAACACAAAATGTACATATTTTAATTTTAAAGTGTTACTGTTTTGGGTTATTGCAGAAAAACCCAGAAAACAATATATATATATATAGAGAAAGTTGAGAATAGACACAAAATAAGCAGTCTTTTCTTATTTGTGAATATTGCATTACCATCGATGTACTCGTAAAAAACATTATGTGCAACAAAGGCGTATAGGTTATTGAATGTAAGTATAATATTCAATGCATGGATGCCTCATAGCTGTCTTTCCACTCTCATTGTTCAATATACTATTAGTCTATTAAGTTTATTGGATTGACATAGACTTTCATGAAAATTTTATCTTTTATTTATTTACATTCATTTACATATTGTTTTACTATTCAAAAATAATTAGTTTTGTGGAAAAGATTTTATTCCTCACAACTATTATATATAAGGTAAATATATAAAGTAAATATATATATATATCGGTAATGACAGCAATGACATCGATAACTGCAGTATCAATAATTTATATTGTATATTCTAAGTTAATTTTAATTTAATTTCAAAGTATAGATAAGATTTTTGAATTAATATTGATCTAGAAATATCATTAACTTTTTGTCTATAATAAAATTACTAACTTTATCAATATGAACTTCAGTATGCATTTATTTCAACTACATGCCATGTTAACATAATCAAAATTTCCCTTGTTATGTAATTGAATATTGCACATAGTTCCCAACTATAGTTGAGAATATAAATATATTTATAATATAAATATATATAAATATATTTTTGTTTTTCATGCAATAATTTCTGTAAGTGTAAATTTTCTCTCAAGTTAGAAAAAAAGGAAAAGAGATTTACAATTGCTATCATGATATTATTTGTTGATCATTTTGGAAAATGACAAAAGATAAATAGTCTTTTACAAATTGCAATACAATTTTCTGTTATTTATATTATATTCATTGCTTATTCTATAAATTGATTTGAAAACAGTACGATTGTGTTCATTGTTTAAACAATGTTTTCATCTTAAAATAATGTGTTTAACAATTGTATTGTTACCATCAGCTTAACAAATTAAATAGGTCTTAATTTTAATTCGTAGTACCGCGCCCTGTTATGTACCATAACACCTATTAGCATGCAATTGTCTTTAGCTTTGGACTGCAGAGCGTTAATTTACTTGGAATCATTAGACATTTTTTCTTGAACTTCTCGATCATAAGAATCAACGTATACTCCTCTAAATATTAAATTGTGGTGAGCCTGAGGGCAATTAGAATTATAATCATCGCCAGTTCTTCAATTTATATATTAATAATTAAGCGGGTTAATTGAAGAAATATATACATAGAAAGTATAGGCATATTTGTTGCTCATTTTTTATTTTAAGAATATTGAATTATTATACTGAGAATAATAGAGATAGTTAAGTAAACCATTGAGATATTTATAATAACTATTCAATGGATATTAGAAATAAGGACCAATCAAATACTATAAATGGTCATAATTATTACTACCCATTAGATAGTTATTTTTACTATTTATACACTGAGAAAACAAAATTATACAAATTACCATCTTTACTAGTACAGCGTGGATATACTTTCAAGAAATAAAGAATTATTATCTGAGATAGTAAAATATGAATGCTTTCCTGCTTCAATGTACCAGTATATGGATTCATTTTATTATCCAAAATATTACTTGTTTATATTGTTTAAAGTATATCCTCGATGTACTAGCTAAAATAGTAATTTATATAATTTATTTTTCTCCGTGTACAGATCTATTTAGTTGTCTATAGAAACTTTATGAAATTTATTTTATTATAATGTAAATTACTGCAATGTATTTAATACTAATAAAAATTAAAGAATGAATAAATCGCGCGAGTTCACATTATTTGTATATATACTATATGCTCTAGATTTAAATTTAAATTCCGATTTAAATAATGGCTAACCTTTTCATTGTATAAATGAACTCTTTTAATTCATATCGATGTTTTTTCATCTGTCATAAAAAGTGTGTATTGCGTTGCAACGAAAAATATCTGACTCATTCATACGTCGGCGCTTAAATAATCAATAATTCTGAATCCTGGATTTTAATCACTTCCAAAATTGGAATCGAATTGGTATATCTATTCAAGTTTTATTAGAATTACAAACATAGTAAATGTTCTTCTTTAATATTTTCAGTAGTGTGTGTGTTTATCACATATTTATATATTATTATTTATTGTTAGTATTACACATTTTTGTCATACGGTTAATATATATATATATATATATATAAACTTTATTTAAAGATCAGTTTAACTTTCTCGTTTTTGAATCAAGAACTCGTCTCTTTAATTTCTAAATATAATATGACAAATTGGACATTAAAAGAATATATATAGAGAAGAATTTTTAATTACTCATATGCCGGCTGTATTCTAATAAAAGTTATAATTCAAGTTGTCGGAGTATTTAAAACGTCTAGACACTTATTTTTACTATGATCTGCAAGGAAGCAGAAATATACGAACAAAATAAAAAAGAAATATTTTAACGTAATATTTCTACAAATATTTATAATGATTGCAATATATTTTCAATTTAATATTTTTTCATTTTTTTATTAGTGTAAAAATCTTTGAATTCACGTTAAATCGGGTACAAAATTATGTAACATTGATGTATATATTTAAATGACTATAGCTGTATACTTATTTTTACAAAAGCTTGACATTTTTTCAATAAACAAGTTTAAAATAATAAATTGCATTTTATATAAGTATTGCAGTAATATAAAAATCTGTTATATAAAAAATTACTTTATAGATTTTGTTTTTAACAGTCTAGATAATTAATTGTCCGATAACTAACACTTGCATAATCCGGATTATTTTCGATATTAGAAGCTAGACAATCGGATTTGATTTGTTTTCAATTTGAAACTCGAGTCTAAAGCGAATATACATCATAAAGATGAGTTTGATTTCTAATTGTTTTCGCGATTCATTCGTTTAAGTAACTTTTATAACGATTAAATCATTGCGATGAAGAGTAATTGAAATGATATTGTTTTGACAGTAAAAACTGGCATTATTCAAATTGTTCTTAATTTGCACTTAAAAATCAAAATATAAATAAAAGAACGTGATGTTGATGCATCGCACTCTTTGTTTTATCATCACTTCGTCATTCATTACTTTGACTAATTATACAGTTTTGAAAATCTAGTAAAATAAATGAATTTAAAATTTATTCGACAAATAAAATTTTAAATTTAATCCTGCATAAACTACGCAATTTATAAAAATTGTTAGAAAATAATGTTTTCTTAATTTTTTAAGTTGTTTATAAGTTATATTACTTTGTTTATATTTTTATCATTATAGTAGGTAATTATAAAAAAAAATCATTATAAAAAGTTTTTTACCATTTAAATTTTCTTATGGCATTAGAAATGTTTCTCGTTTCTTATTAGAAACGAAACATATTATATCTGTTTTATGTAAAGCGAAACAAATAAAAAATATTATCTTTTTCTCGAACAACATAAAATAACTTAGGTCTCATTTATTCTATGCGCAGCAATTTTTCCTTTTTACGTTCTTTTGTTAAAAGGCCTTACGCAAAGTTATAATACAAGGGATGATATACGCAAATGATCAGAATCTTGATTCTTAAAATAAAATAAAATAATAAACTGTTGAATCTCATGCGATTTAATGGAACAGCGATCTATTTAAAAAAAACATACTTGCTATTACAAGAAAAGCGTGATGAATTGCATGTTCGATGATTCGAAATTTGTGTATTATGTAATTTTATTTTACATTCAATTTCATATACTTTGGTAATGATAAATTGAATATTTGATTAATTAAGAGTATGATCATTTCGGTACAAATCGCTTATATATTGGAAGAAACTGACAATAAAGTATTTTACAGTAGAGGGCTACATATAATAAATTATTCAAAGGACAGAATTTTAACCAATTTTCATTCGTATATAAAGTCGTAATTTTTTGAAATCAAAAAAGAAACTCGTGCCTTAATAAATAGGTTAATAACCTTTCATTCAGAACAATTAATAAAAAGAGTGTCTTTTATTGCTGCAACGATTTTGCAGCGAACTAAAGTCGCCAGTACTTTGAATTATTTATATGATGTAATGAAGGAATAAACGTATGTTAATAAAGTGAGAATATATTTGAGAATTAATATCAACAATTCACGAAGAGATTTTTTGAAAATGAATTACTTATGGCAAAATTCTTTTATATATATATATAATCTTATAAATAATTTCCCGAGCGGAAAAGAACAGCATGGATTGAGGCTGGCTCATGTCCGCGACCCAGCCATATGCCATGCTGTTTCCAGGCTTGTGCCAGTCCTATTCCACGTTATTTTGATTTTTTTTTACTTTTTAGAATGGCATCAGGCTGGCATTGATTTGGCAGTGGTTTGGATTGTGGCTGGCTCATGTCCGCGAGCCAGCCTCATGCCATTGTTCTTTTTCCGCTCGGGTTACTATGAATGAGATATTAAATATGTATAAGAATAAAAGTAAGGTAGAAATTATAAAATGAAAATATTTATTATGAAAAGAATCTGAAAATTGATTAAATTATAAATAATGTATCAATAATATATTAATGTTTACATTATCTGAATGAGTTAATTTGTTCTGACCAAAATATCAATAACCACACTAAAAACCAATATAACACATTATCATTATATTGAATTCATAATTTCATGCATGTATATACATCTTTACGTATAGAAAATATGTATTGTTTCGTAATTTCGGGAAGTTATCATTGATTACTGTACTTTTTATTTTTTAATTATTTAAAATATTATACGAAGTGTAAATTAATTTTTTTTAAATATGATTCTATAGAATTTCTTGATATTATCAAGTATGGTAAGAAAGGACTATTCCAAAAACCTTTCGGTAATCAAACAAATGTAAAATTTAATATATTGGAAACCACTGACCAATGCTTTTCTTCTTGATTTTTATCCAATAGTATACTTTGAAATATTGAATCTGCTGTCCGTAGATGCACATACGGACCTGACATTTTGTATTTATTAGAATGGATACATTATTTAGCTTCATTAAATTAATTAATTTTGAATTAAATACAAATTCCAAATTATATGTATTTTAAGAGAATAAGAATGTTTACGATTACTTTGAGTTAATGAAATTGATCCTAAACCGATAATATTTTAAAGAAAATTAACTTTTACTTTTGCTAAAAACTGTTCTTTTCCATAATGTTATTAAAATTAAAAAAGTAGTAACACACAACATATTATCTAGTCTTTTTTTTTAAAAAAATTCACGATGTTTTTGGTACAACATTTTTTCAAATTTTTTTTGTCGAACTGAGTTTGAATTAGGGTCAAAAGGGCATAAGTGGTGTACTTTTTAACTATGGATATTCCCATACAATTTTTAGTAGAATATTAATATATTGAGCGTTAATGGAAATAATCCAGGTTTCAATTTTAGAATTAAATAAATAAAATGTTAACATTATTGCTTGATGTATAATTTTTCATACAAATATTTAGATACGTATGTAAATATTCATTAAATTCCGTGGTTTATTCAACCAGCAAAAGAGGTTGATTTTATTCATTGATCAATGATGTAAATAGTTATCTTTTGTGCTAAAATTTCAATTTACGTGCGATGTAGTTATGTTTTAAAATAAATATTGAAAAGAATAAAAAAAGACAAATAATATCAAACATTAAATTTACATTTTTATATTTTTACATTTTATATGAAATTTTCATTAATACAAATAATTATTTTGAAAATAATACGTATACATTTTTGAAATGCAATTGCCATTATATTATAAAAATATTAAAATACAAGACGGTTTCAATGAAAATAAGTATCACTACTTTACATTAGTATGCAAAATTCAAATAAATGAAAATTTTTGTATGATACTGAGTGAGAACGAAATTGGTTCCATTTGCCGAGAGCGCGTTTTCTTAACGTAATCGACTAGGCAAATGTTCTTAATAAAACAATAATGATTAGCAATTTTAATCAAATGTATTTAATGATTTTCTGACCAAGTAAAGTATATTTGAAATAGACATTTACATATTTGCTTAGATATTAATAATGTATATTATGTATCTAATTATGTATTAAAAATACCCTTGAGCTTTGAAGAAACAACCTTGAAAGAAATTCATTTATTTAGATCTATTTTTATTTAAAATCCCACGAGTATTTTTTTTTTACTACTTATTATAGCTATAGTATAAATTATATTAAAAGGGAAAAAATTAATATACTACGTACAATAAAAAAGTCTAATAATTTATACCTAAAATATTATATAGTCACGTTAGTATTTTTTTGTTTATTTATATTTTGTTTTTATTAATTCATGAATAACTATTTTATATTCTTATCAGAAAGAGGGACACTCATTTTTTCAATGAAATCTATTTATAATTTGTGTACAAAAATGTTGATTTACATGTATTATTTGAATTTATGTATATATATTTAAACAAACTCAATCATAAAATTAAATCTGGTTTGACGTCAGATGCCATATGTCAGCTAGCTTTATTTCAGAATACGGGAGTGGATCTTCCGACAGAACTTACAACAGATTTGACGTTAAATCCGAAACTCATTAGTGTTTAATGTTAAATCTTTTGTTAAAGTCTAACGATTGATTTTTCATCAGATATTAATCAGATGAAATATATAAGATCGTATAGATTTTTATTTCAATTTAATTTTTAATTGAACTAAAAGAATTAAGAAAACAATTGCTTTAAAAATTAAAAGTTTCTATAATAATTTAGATATCTTATGTATAGTTATTCTGATATGTGTAACAATATTTACATGTGTTTATTTGTAGATATGAATTACAGGAGTAGCCCTCTTACAAATGCCTGCAAGGCGTACACGGTTCTGGCTCATATGTATGCATATTTAAATTTAATGTGACTTCCTTTCTCGTTTATAATAGTAAACCTTTGTCTTTAGTTCATTTTCGACACTTTTAGTATTTCATTTAATTATTTTAATTATATAAATTGAATATATTTTTATAATTTGTTTTGCTATGGAATATATAATAGTATCCTAATAGAAAAATTGTAAATTTTAAAGGTTAAAATATCCAGATTTTATGTAAATAGTACTTATAATATATTTAATTTAGCTAATTTATGTAGATTGCAACTAATTTCTGTATAATTGAGCCTTTAATATAATTCAGATAATTAAAAAAGTGTAATTTACATAATTTCTAACTGTTTTACTATATTCTGACGAAGAATTTTACTTCGGAATATTAAAGTTTTAATAATAAAGTCGAATAAATTTAATGTATTAGTTTATATAGAGAATAATATCGAAGCCTCTACAGAATAAAGTGATATAACATTGTATTTGTAAAATACAGGATAATTTAAATACCTGTTGAATAGGAGGATATCCCGCTTAGAAAAAATAAGTCTGGCAAAAGTCTGGTCAAGTCTGGCCAAATTTGGCTCATGATCGAGGTTCAGACTTACCCTTTTTGTACGGTAGTCTGGCATCCCGCGTGGAAAAAATAGTCGTAGCTGAGACCATGTGAAGAATTTTTGCCACGGAGTTTGCCACAATGTGTTCAATAGCTCTAGCCACCTATGCCACAGGCTCTACCACCTGTGGGAGACCCATGGCATTTGGACAAATCCCATAGATGTGCAACGGATATTTATTAAAATTAAAAATATATAATTATTAAATTT
>JABFPK010001727.1:0-11236 GCA_022817445.1 Habroteleia sp. ZL-2020
CTAATACACTACGTATCATCATTGGAGATGCGACCGTGAGGAAATAATTGAGTGGCATTTTTATAGCGACTTTTCTAACGTTCGTTTCGGCCACGTGCTCAAGCACGATCGCAAGGTTTTGTTGATTCTCTGGTATTAATCGCGGTTCTTCGTTGAGGACGTTGGTACGAGCAAGTTCGTTATTTTTTTCGGTGCCATGTGTTCTTGTAGTTCAATTTTCTGGCGGAAAACAAGCGATGGGGTATACAAAGAATACTGTAAATAATTTATGAAAATGTCATGACGAGGCATGTCGCGTCTCTAATTCGTCGTAGAGGATTTTGAGTCGCTGTCGCGGGCAACATGACGTCCTCGGCGATCCTTTCCGCGTTGTCTTGAGCGCTTCTTCTCTCCTCGGTTATCGTGTTTTTTTTGTTCACGATCAACGCCAAGATTTCTCGAGCGATGTACCGATTCATCGATTGGTCTTTGGAATTAAGATGAAGGACTAAACAAGTGTGCAGTAGTCAGGACCGATAGTCGAGGTCCATAGCGTGGACGAGTTATGAACCGATTCGTGCGAATTAATATTGAGAAAAGAAGTGTAATCATGTAATTCAGCATTATTACCTATGAATAAATAGTTGTTATTGTATATCAGTGACTGCTTTTTGGTTTTACATGTTCTTGATCCAAAAATGGTTTACCTTTTCCAAAGTTCCATTTGCCTTTTTTGGTTCAGCTCCATTATTTTGTTGAATTTTTATTTGAACAAATTTGTATAATGTATTTATATTAAGATTGCTTACAATTCATCGTATTTTATAAATTATATATCTGAGATTTATTTGAATTGATTATTTAATGTATGTATATATCAAAACTAACTAATTCTTGAAACCGATATAATTTCAATTTTCATTATATTTCTGCATGATTGAATTATATTTTTTATTTTATTGACGCTCACACCATGTAGACGTGGATATAAAAAATTAATAACATTCCCATGATATTTTCATAAAGTTATCACAAAATACCTTTAAGATATTAAATGTTGTTCGCGATAATCTTGAGATATTACTATAAGATATGGCAAACGTTTCCATGATATTATCAAATTATATAGCATTGATATAAAATAATTTTATATCAATTAAACATTACCAATATTACAACTCTACATAAAAATTCTATTTTCAATCTTCATTTTAAAAGATTATTATACACATTTTGGTAGTATAAAGAATATTTATACAGTTTTAAAATTTATAAAAAATTCATGCAAAATTCATGCAAATGTAATTTACTTAATTAAAAAATAATTGCATAAAAATAAAAGTTATCGTTCATTATTGTATTTTAAACCACATACATACATTTTACATATTAAAATGCATATTTACATATATATGATCCAATATATCTTAAATAATATAATTAATATTTAAATTTTAAAATAATTCAATTTTTTCCACAATTTACATTTTTATATTTAATCTCAAGAATAAATTTAATTATTAAATAAAATTAAATAGATAAAATAAAATTATTACCAATTTCACTTTATAAATAATCCTGGAAACGATCATAAAAATGAAGATTGGAATCAGATTTAAATGATTAATTCTACTCTTGGCTAGATTTCTTCACCGACAGTTTCGAATGCATCAAGATACCGAATAAATATT
Source organism: Habroteleia sp. ZL-2020 (assembly GCA_022817445.1). Lineage (NCBI taxonomy): Eukaryota > Metazoa > Arthropoda > Insecta > Hymenoptera > Scelionidae > Habroteleia > Habroteleia sp. ZL-2020. The sequence continues at coordinate 1,671 of JABFPK010001727.1, forward strand.
TCTCGACATAAATATAAACATGCAGTTTAACATTTTGAAAAATTAAAATATATCCCTAGGAATTTTATATCGATTGGAGGTAAAAGATAAAAAAAGAGGTAAACCTTTATTCTAATTATAGTATTGCTGTCACTTTTACTTAATGTCTTTTGAAAATAATGATTTAAACGATACCATAGCTTTATATTTATATAATCATATTTTATATAATATAAATATATTGAATACAAATAATTATTAACAATTACAATAATTCCTGCTTCCATAGCAAATTATAAGGTAGGTAATTGTATATAACGGTAAAAAGAAATAATAATAATAATACAGCAATAATAAAGTTATTTAATTATGTTTAATCACAGTCATTACATCCACGAAACAATTAATAAGCTCTAATCATTATACATATATGACAAATAGAGATACACGTGAATTCATGTTAACGTATGAATACGACGAATAACACATGTTTGCATATCGCGTTGCATATAAAAGGGGCAAGCTATTTCCAAGCAAGACTTCATCACTTATTTAACATATATATATATTATAAGTATAACGTTTTTTTATCTTAATACAGTTTTAAAGAAATATTTATTGTTCGTTTTATAAACCCATAAGCTACATTTTTTAATAAATAAAAATTTTATTTAAAAACGTAAGAAAACGTTAGAAGTATAAAATTATGTAATTTACTTTTCCATACAAATTGTTTCGTTTCAAGTACGTTCAAATCTTTTGTACATCTAAACAACCATAACTTGAAATTTGCATTTAAAGATGAAAACACATTGTTATACGAAAATTCAACTCAGATAACAACCACGTCGACGTCTTACGTGATTAAAGAAATAAACGAATATACAATCGAAAGGATGAAAGTTTTATGCACAAAGTGAACCGACAATGTATTCTTATCATTTTGCCTTGCTGTAATGACGCGCAACACGCAACGTGGTCCCATTGGTCAAGAACCCCTCCACTTTTTCCACACAATGTTTCCATAAATAAAGATCATTTTGTTCCGTTAGAAAAACGGAGCGTAACACACCGATCGAAGACTTAATTAGAAAAAAACATCACTTAAACATCTCAATCATTGTGCAATTAATTATAATCAATTTTGAATTATAATTTTATTAGAAAGGCTATTAAATCACTAAACGTACTTAAATCGATTTATCTTTCACAGATTGTATTTAATCGTCGATTTTTCGCCGAACGGCTATGATAATTCTTGATTAAATTTGATTTTGTCAAATATTGATTTGACGCGAAGAAGTTCGACTGGTTCATCATGACACGGCGCTGTAAAATGTAAAACACGACTTGGCGGGTCGCTCTGTCAGCATATTTGTGAGTAAGAAAAAAATGAACGTTTCCATGCAAATGAAGGGTTTGACTTCGCGGTCCCCCTGCATCAGATCTAACCCCAAACCAAACCGAACCTAACGCAACCTAACGTAACCCCCGCGGCGGCACAGAACAATTGAGTCAAACTCCTCGGGCTGTGTGCCGCCCCCGACCCCACGCAAAGCTTGTCTTCTTTTTTTTTTTCTTTCATTTCGCTCGAGTCATAAAGATAAACGAATTGTGAGGCACCACTTTTGGCTCGTAGAACGCGCATTGGGCGACAATTATTCTAGCATTTACATAATTATCAAATAAAGTACGGGCGTCGTCTGAAAGTTGTTTCAAAAATTGGGGAGTGACGAAGAAACTGTCTAATAAAAAAAGCTTACCCTACACAATAGTAATGCTTTGTTGTATTTAATACTTATGGCCTCGAATTAATTTCTTTTATCTTTGATTTCTTTCAAGGATTTATATAAAACGCGGGAGCTCGAAGATAAATCGTTCAACTGAATCGTGGTTAATTCCTTTATTTTTTAATGTGCAATCAAGTCTCTTCTTAAATTAGGGAAAAGTTATTTTTATTGTTATTTTCAGACTTTAATATTGCTAGTGCAAAGTATGGATGCTATCAGGAAAGGTAACAAAAGGAATCTGTTACAGCTGCTGCATCGAAAGTGGTGCAGTCTGCTTGGAAACACAGTCGTATTTGATATTAGAAAAATATCCCATTTTGGCTGATGCGCCATTCAAAGCGGAAGCTTTTAATTAAAAAAAACTTTAAAAATTGCGTCTTGTATGTAAAATAGTTTGTAAACATTATGTACTATTTTCGACATATTTTACAACATTTTTAAAATATTAAACAATCCAAAATTTACTAATAAAATAGAAATAATTTAAAAAACATGTTTAATGATAAATTTAACATTAGTGTTCAAATTTCAAACCAGGCAGCAAGGATTTAATATAAATTTCAAAATCTTCATTTGCATTTGCATCACTGTCTGAATACAAATTTCCTACTACGGATTATGATGTTCAAACACGCATTTGGTTCAATGATTTTGATTTATATGAATTGGAAATAAATTGCTCTTGCTTTTTTGAAACTAAAAGCAAGAAGACCAATTATTTTGAAGGTGCGACCCGCGGAGAAAAAATAAGTTTGGCAAAAATGTGGTCATGTCTGGTCAAGTCTAGCCAAGTCTGGCCAAGTCTGGCTAAATCTGGCTCATGATCGAGTTCCAGGCTTTCCTTTTTTGAACCGTAATCTGGCGGTCCATGCTCCTGCCTGCCTACCAATGTCTGGCGATCCATACTCCTACCAGACTAACAAAGTCTGGTGATCCACACTCCTGCCAGTCTAATAAAGTCTGGCTTTCCATACTCCTGCCAGACTACCAATATTTGGCGACCCATACTCCTGCCAGACTAACAAAGTTTGGCGGTCCATACTCCTGCCAGACTAACAAAGTTTGGCGGTCCATACTCCTGCCAGAGTACCAAAGTTTGGCATGCTATTTTTTAATAAACGTTAATAATCATATAATAATAACTTTTAATAAATAATAAATAATAATAACTTTTATAGTCGGAAATGAATCTGGATCGCCAGATTTCATTAGTCTGACAGGAGTATGGACAGCCAGACTAAAGACAGTCTGGAACTCGGTCATGATTCAGCTTAACCAGACTTTTACCAGACTTTTGCCAGACTTATCCAGAGTTTAACCAGAATTTCGCCAGACTACTTTTTTCTACGCGGGGATTTCTCAAGAAAGGCATATTATTTAAATAAATAGAATCTGTCGATGGCACTGTCTCAATCGAACTGGAGTTTCTGTGCAATATTGCCTGTTTTTAATTAGGGACGTAACGTCGGATTTTATGAGCCGTACGGGAAGTTTCATACCTACGTTTCCTGTGAGCTCCCCGCACAAGAAGATGCCTCACCCGCTCGCAACAAATGGAATCACGAATGCCTTCGACTTGGGTGGCAATTATTTTATAACACACGTAAAACGTCAACAATTATACATCCGTTCTTCGCTATCAATTTCATCTTTTATCACGTTCATCGTAAACACTACTTACCATCTTCATTATTTTTTAAGATTCATCAAACGCAATTTGTTGGGTTAATTTATGACGTCATGCTAGGTGCGTTGCATAATTCTCTAGAATCTTAGTTTCTTCGGTTATTTAAGTCTGTTCGGTTCCGTGATTTGCCTCGTGTTTACGGCTTCGTCGCTGGGATTTCAACGCGGCTCGGGATCGCAAAACGTAATTACACAACGTCACCGAGAAACTAATCGATGCAAATGAGATTCCAATATAGTTGGGCGAATTCCTCCAACAACTGAGACAATTTACAATTTGTACCGACTGAATCGGCGCGATCTTTTTTCGATTCTCGCACGCAAAGCGTCGCGAAATCGTCCGAGATATTTCTAATCGCCATCGATTGTCCTTCGGCGTCATTCGAAGTGACTTTGGCATTTTAATTATAGCGAGTCTATTTTTATTTTGCTGCGATATGCGCGGAGACAAAACGAAAAAAAGAGGTGTTCCGAGTGAGGGTAAAAGAAAAGTTCCCCTCTTGCCTTGACGACGAAGTTACCGTGTCTCGGGGGATTTTATTGTGTATTTTTATTTTCTCCTGCCGCTTTTATTTCGTCCGATCCGTTCGTCAAGATGTCACCGCATCTAATAAGCAAAGTTAAGGGCCCGTAGAAAAATACCGCGTCTTCATCAACGTAACGAAAGGAACCTTTAATTCTTCGCAAATTGCGTTAAACGCCACCGCGCGAAACGAGAGGGCCGGCTTTGAAAAATAATCAACCTGAAAATGAACTCGACGACAAGTTTAACGATAAACAAGATTTTTATTTTAATCCGCAATTCGATAACTGATGAGATGGATCGCGAGGGCTCCGAGTAATGCGATTTCCAACGAGTTACTTGTTAATTAAGTAAAATTAATATGTGGCCAATTATATTTCGCATGCAATTCGTTATTTTTCCCAATTTGGCTGATTATATTGCGAACTGACGTCTAGATTCAAAAATACGATTGATTTTTATCATGCAATACGTTAACAGTCGATATAATTGCGTAGAATTTCTTTTTTTCTCGAGTTGGCCATTTTGTTACCATGAGTGGTATTGCGAGTTTCACTGTTATTATTAAGTTATTTGATCGCAAAATAAGATTGTTACTATCAAAATCTAATTTATTAAAGTGATAAAATTAACTTTTATCAATTATTTCAGTGGAAGTGCAATTTCTGACTGTTTTTAAATTTTATTTTGCACGTTTGCTTGTCGGTTGTCGTCTACCTGTACGAATCACATGGTTTATAAGTGATGCGGCAGTTTCAAGAAAATCTAGATTACTTAAACGACGAAGAAGAAATAAATTGTTTAACGGACGGCGGTGGGGGCCGCAGCAATTCTCGTATGCAGAAGAAACCAGTAATCAAAGTGTCTGATCGGACGAGACGAATCGCCGAGGCTGAGTCTCGTCATATCGCTGAGCCCACCACAGAATCGAATGTAGATGGGCAACCTCAACTTTCCTACCAACCTGCGATTCATTCTTTAATGGAAATCAATCCAGCCCGAGTGAGATTGCCATTCCCCGAGGGACGATTTTGATGAAGCAATGTCTCTTCTGCTCTTCGCATTATCATTTCAAAATAATCTCAAAACACGAACGACTTTACAATCGTCGCGAGACTCATTATACATATAGGAACAACTATATCTCCCATTACGATTATTATCGGTCTTCGTTATTATCTTTTCTGTTCGTACATATTTTTTACTCTCGCCGCGCAATTGATTGCGTTGCAAGATAAATGACAACGCGAACTTTCGTTTTAATATTTCGCGTTTATGAAAAGGCAATGAATTCTAAAATTACATTGACGGATAATATAAAATGGTTCGATATTGTAAAGCTAAATTACCTGTGCGGTTCCAATAAACCGTAAATTTGCGCCAACTTTTTTTCGCCGATGCTTAATAGAAACTCGCGTTGGTCTCTATGCAAACGACTTTGCGGTCCAAAACCGTTGCAAGAGTGTTTGTAATCGGTACAATGTTTAGTAATAAATACGGTGACATTTCTTTCTGTGTTCAATCGTTGGATAATGTCATGTCAAAAACAAAATGTATCATAAAACAATCGTCGTTCGTCCATGTGAAATAGGCTTAACGCCCCAATGCACGTGGAAGAAATATTAGCTTATCGAAATCCGAAAAAACGACTGGATTATCGCGATGCGATTGCATGTCATTTTCATTGGAAGAAGGATTTTTGCGGTTCGGTGGCTCGTTTTTCCAGCTTCCTGTTCCATAACATCTCAATCACGCTTTTTTATTCCTGCTCATTCCTTTCTTCGTTATTCTGAAAAGTGATTATCCAGTTCGATAAATTCATAGTGTTTGGTCATAATTCGATTTTCTATTAAAAATGAATAAGCCTCTCCAAGAGTGTCTCTGGGGTAGCCGGTTTTCTGAAATTAGGTACGAATTGAGTTTCTTAAATAATTTTAAAGCAATAATTGACGACGTAGGGTCGAGTTACTTCTATTCGACATAAATTTAATGCGTTCAAAAATCCATTTTGCATATTACCAAAATTTTAATTTTCATCTTGCACGTCTATTCTTACAACCAAATTATATTTTTTTTTCTATGGAGCAATAAAATAATTAATCTTTCTCAATTTATGAAAACGTTATGTTAATTACCAATTTTTAACCTGAAATTAATGATTTATCAAAATTAATTTTCAATGAATAATCAAGAAATAAGTTTTGAATTAATTAACATGGTGATGACATATGATGCGAGGACACTGGTACGAAACTGATGACGCCGTGATTTCGCTTGTTTCAAGACACAACTCGTCTGGAGAATCGCTGGAGATATGCATTGATTTTCGTTTACCCTCTACGTAGTAGCTGTACATTTCCCGTACCCATCGCCCTCGGGGGGATGTTTCGTTATTTAAACAGATTAGCAATACGGCAGGCCGAAGGGAGCGTCTTATGCGTTTTCGATGCGTGCCTTGTTCCTGGGAATTAATCTTAGTTCGAATTACCCCGCGTGCCGGAAATATTTATGGAAATGTATTTTATTCAAATACACGCGAACTATCATACATTTTGGAAGACATTCCTGAATTGTTGTGGGAAATCTCTGCAAGTTCAGTTTTTAAAACGTCGTTTATTTTAAAATGTGTATTCTATTAAAAGTATATTGTTTTTGTAATAAATAATAACGAAAGAAATAATTGATATGTTAAATATAAGTTAATAAATGTCATTTTGTTTATATTTTCTTTTGTTTATTCATATTTTATAGTAGTTATGCATTATTGTCGATAGGTTTATAAGTTGAGAATTATGACGTAATTATTTTTTATCTGTTTTACTATATGTTTGCTTTATATAAATTCTTTTCTTTGAATTAAATTTATTATATTATATGAGAATAAGTAACATTAGGTCAATTTAATTGTAAATAACAAAACACTGGAGGAGTATATAGATAATGTCTGGAAATAAGCACCATTTAAATCGTTCTGTAGTTTCTAATTGTATTCCGATAGATGCAAGGAAAACTAATAAATAAATCATGTATTGAAATTTAAGTAAAACAATTAGTGTTAAATATTACGCTGGCAGTATCGTCCACTTAGTTCAAATTAATTAGACGTAATTTATTGAGTCTAATTAGATACAAAACGTACCTTTCAAATCTATCGTATGCAAATGAATTTTTAAGAAATTGCAATAATTGAAATCGCTGAATAACAATTAACAAAAAATTCATCTGTTTAAAATTAATTTAATTTTCAATTATTCTATAATGATTGCTAACAACAAACTAAATTGTTAAAAGATCGCGCGAATCAATTAAACAAATTCATGACTTTAGGCCATTGATTTGCTAATTTATTTGAATCAGTAAATTGACGTCGTAAATAACATAAACGAGTCAAATATCGAAATAACAAACGTGCTGCAGAAAATTATAGACAAGCGAAATGCTACGGTGGTCTGACCTATATATAAACACCGGGAAGGATGATCACGATATTGGAATGGAACTTTCCTCCGAGGGTTTATCGACAACCGTTTAGCGACCCTCTCATTACGGTTCTATTCGGGTGAAAACAAGTGGAAGAACGCTGTTCATTTTTCCCTCTTTCGGGTCTAAGTATCGTCGGATAAATATGCATAAATATACCCATATATATATGTAGGTAAATAAATATACATATATGAATTTATACACATATATATATTCATGAACGAAGAAATACGACGTAAAAGGAGAAAAGATAAGGGATGTGCGCGAAACGGAGATATTCGGGTCCAGGTAATTACACCTTACACATCGGCCCAGTCAGACCCAACACTCGAAGGTTCGAACCACGAACTCTCGAGAATTTCAGAATTTGATTTACAACAGTTCAGTCTCGCCGACATCCGTCTGTATCCGTTTACCTCCAGTTCTTCCTGCCTATTTTCCTTCATTCCTTCGTCCATCGTCCGTCAAGCCATTTTGATTATGCTTTCCTCTAATGACGGGCAAATGCTGGCGCATTCATGAATTTGTATTAGAGAATCATCTCTCAGAACTGATTTTACCAAGAGCCCACAAATAGCTCTTTTTACAGACGAGTTCAAGCGCGAAACATTTTTGGCGGACAATTTTTGGTTCCTTTTTTTCTTCTTCGCTGCTTTTTAACTACAAGTTATTAAGTTTGCTAGCGGTTTCAGTCCGCCCTCGAGGTTCAGGTTGAAAGTGAATTAATTCGTGTGAACTCACTTGACCGAATAGATGTAAATTTGAACGAGTGGTAAGATTGGTAGCAGAAAGCAATCACTTTTGAATAGGCCTTTATTGTAAAGACGACGTTTGAAGATAACGTGACGGTATTTATGAAGTGAAATAAGAAAGGCTTGAAGGATCATGAATTTGTATTTAGGATATTGATTTTGTAGAAAAATACTTGACCATTGGTCTTTAGATCAATATTTTGTTTACCAAATGAAATGAATCAATGTCAGTCAGTTTGTAAAGAGATAAATCTTATTTACAAATGGACAATTTCGTGTAAAATTGAATCAGTGTTATATTATATAGTAGAAGAAATTCATATTTTTTTATTTGTAATTAAAAATTTTTTTTGTTAACATTAGATAAGATTAAAAAATAAAACATTGTTGCCTGTTAGTATAATATTTATGATTAAAATAAGTTAATATTAATATTAAAATATAAGGAATTTATTTTTAAATCTTCATTAGTGAATAATAACATTTATTAAAAATAAAAAAATGCGTTGTTATTATTTTAATAATTTTTAAATTAAATTTTCATTCATTTCAAATTTCAAATCTACCATTACCGAGTTTACTCCTAACAACGTAGTACCTACTAGATCCGCAAGGGGGATCATAAGAAGAAAGTCTTTCTTTTCCGCTACCAGATTAGGAACGCAAATATATAAAGGAGATGTTTTAAATAAGAAATAAAAGTGTAATAAAATAAGATGGTGCTGAAAAAGTGGTAATTAATAACAAACCGCTGAAATAAGTGATAAAATGTAAAATGCAAACCTCATTTATTAAAAAAAAAATTAATGTAATTGATTGATTGAAACTTTTCAGTAACTTACTAGAAATTAGTACTGATTAGAAACTAGTAGAAACTTCAATAAGCGAGAATCTTACAAGTTTTCTATACACTCGTTCACCATGCAATTAGTAAAACTTACAAACGCCTCGCATGTTACTAGACCAAATTTTTACTTGGGTAAGTAAATATTATTTACCATTTTCAAACTATTTACATCTAATAGCATTCATATGAAAATACAATTTTGTATTACATTTCCGATTTAATTTCTGAGTGAAAAATATATTCTAAATTAGGATTACATTTGCGAAAAAACTTGGATCTCATTGGAGCAGCTCACTGATAAACGATTCATGTATCGTAACTATAAAAATCGGCTGAAAATAAGACGACGAGCGTCAAAGAAATCAACGGACCAAAAAGCACGGTTCTCACGGAAGTCAGTTTTCCAACTAGTCCGATTAAAAGCCGACCACATCCTTTGATCGTTATAATCCGGTACGGTATACAACATAGGCCGCTAAGTCTCACGATGTTGTTACAGTCTTACG
>JABFPK010001728.1:0-11236 GCA_022817445.1 Habroteleia sp. ZL-2020
TTTCAAATGTGATGATTTTCAACAACAATTTAAGTTGCCATGATTTTCATCATGAATTTGAGATGCTATGATTTTCATCAATAATTTACGATGCTATGATTTTATCAACAATGTAGATATCATAATTTTCAATAACAATTCGAGATGCCATGATTTTCAACAACAATTTGAGATGCCATGATTTTTATTGGCAATTTGCGATGCTATAATTTTTATCAACAATTTCAAATGTGATGATTTTCACCAACAATTTCAGATACCATGTTATTCACCAATAATTTGCTTTGTCATGATTTTCAAAAACAATTGAAGATGTCATGATTTTCCGAAACAATTTAAATGCCATAATTTTCAAAAACAATTCAAGATACATTGATATGCATAACAGCAACAACAAACAGAGCAATAACATGCCCCTTGGTGCATGAAAATCTTTTAGAGGTTACGTTCGTTAATAGTAAACAAAACATTCCTAGTATAACGTGACTCCTATCTGAAGATATAATAATATAAACATAATACTACTCCGTTAAACCATTAAATTCACATCCAAATTTTTCATATCAATTTTTAACCACGCAACAAGGCAAGTCCTTAACTTTTCTTAAAATCGCAATAACAACTCCCACCAATTTTCTATTATTCCTCAAGGTCAACCCTTTAATATTACTAAAATCTTCACAATACGCACCAGCAAACGATTTTTAATCAATCGTCCAAACAAAAATATTAAACTTTTTAATTCATCTTTGCAAAAACAATCCACTTATCGATAATTGCGAACAATGTTATATCCCCAATGATTTTCGATAACGAGCGGATAAGTTCAAGTCGTATGTCAAGGCATCGAAGCTGATTAGAAGCTTGGCTGTTCCAACGACTTAGTATCCGCTCAACCGTCGCGATGTCTAACCGTGCAATAATCATTTTAATAACCCTCTGCTATCTCTCTCTGGTGCAAGGTGTCTGCGTTAGGAATGCGCATGCAAAGTCCAAAAATGCCACATACTACTGCACGAAAACCATTGACTACGTCTCAGAAATGGACCTGTTCCCATCCGAGGACGAGAACCTAACCCTAATATTCATTTCGTCTTATATTCCGGTGCTGTTCAACAATGGTTTCCACAAGCTTTCCCAAAACTTAACTCATTTGACCATGAAGAACGTCGAACTGGAAACCATCGAAGACGACGCTTTCGCAGGACTCTCGAATCTGAACGGCCTTGAATTGCTCAACAACAACCTGGGTGTCGTGAAGTCCGTCTGGTTCCGCGACACGATCAATTTAAAGTACCTGACATTGAGCTCAAATAAAATAACTCATTTCGATCCAGCGGTTTTCCAAAAACTACCAAATTTAAACCGCTTGGACTTGTCGAGGAACAAAATGAGGTGCTTCGATGTGAGCGCTGTTCCGGAAACCGTAACGAAGGTCGCGTTGGACTTTAACCCTTACAAATGGATGTGCGCTGTGCGCATTATGATCTGGGCGAAGGTCGCAAATTTCAATTGGACGTATTCAATATTTTGCAAGACGTCGGTGCGCAGTGCTACAAGGAGTTGAAAGGAGAACAAGCGGAGAATGAAAAACTTTTGGATGAATGCATGGAGAAACAAATAGAGAAAGCTCTTCAAAATCCGGATTTGCTCGAGAAGAGTATGGAAAAGCTCAGAAACAGAATCTAGGGACACTTAATTTGGTTTTTTATGTTTGTTCCAGTGAATATTCAATATCGTAATAAAGCGATGAAATTAAAATAATTGGGTCATTTATTTGCGATTTTCGTTATTGATTTGGAAAATAAGGTTAGGTTGTTGTGTTTGTTTTAAGCAAAAAAATGTTTAAAGAGTTTGAATTCATCTATTGTAAAACAATGAAAAAAAAACATTTAATTATTTTTACATATATGAAAATTTAAATTAAATTAGTGAAAGTTTATTTTGTTATCAAATTTCCATTTTTGTATTGGTCCAAAACTAAATTTTGGTTCTAAAGTAAACCGTTTACTTTTAGCAAAAAAATATTTAGACTTTGAATTCATTGACTGAAAATAAACATTTAATTATTTTTACATATATGAAAATTTAATTTAAATTATTAAAAATTTATTTTGTTATCAAATGTCCATTCTTGTGTTAGTCCAAAACTAAATTTTAGAATTTACTCTAACCCAAACCGTTTACTTTTAGCAAAATAATATTTAAAGACTTTGAATTCATTGATTGAAAAAAAACATTTCATTATTTTTACATATATGAAAATTTAAATTAAATTAGTGCAAATTTATTTTGTTATCCAATTTCCATTTTTGTATTGGTCCAAAACTAAATTTTGGTTCTAAACTAAACCGTTTACTTTTAGCAAAAAAATATTTATAGAGTTTGAATTCATTGATTTTAAAACAATGAAAAAAAAACATTTCATTATTTTTACATATATGAAAATTTAAATTAAATTAGTGCAAATTTATTTTGTTATCAATTTCCATTTTTGTATTGGTTCAAAACTAAATTTTGGTTCTAAACCAAACCGTTTACTTTAAGCAAAAAAATATTTAAAGACTTTGAATGTATTGACTGAAAATAAAACATTTAATTGTTTTAGATATATGAAAATTTAGGTAGGATTTATAATATATTTAAATTAATTTTTTATAATCAAAAATGGAGAGACAATTTACAAAAATATGAAAAGAAACGTTATAAAGTGCTTACGAAAAGTTTCTAATTTTTTATCTTCTGTAAAAAACCTTTGAAAACATCGTTTTATTATAACTAATGACGCAACATATAGCGCAATGGTACAAACTTCAAGATGCCACGTCGAAGACAAAGGTTCAATTCTTCAATGTAACTTTTTTTCTTTTATTTTTTTTATTGTTTTTAAACTTATTCCAATTTTCAGTTTTTAATACACACTTTTAAATAAGTATTAAATTCCAATTAAAAAATTGGATTATGAAAAAAAATCGATACTGATGTATTGTCATAAATTTCATATTTTTTCATATTTAATTTAATTAAATTATTAAAATATATATAATTAAAATTAAACATCACACAGTGCTTTTCAGATATCTTACTAAAAATTCAATTTCGTGCATTTGATGTCGTTTTACAAAATTGTTCGTTTGTTAACTTTTTTATTATCGTTTTATATTGCCAAGAACACGAATCAAAATGCAATAAAAAATCCTTCATTAATATTAAAAATCCATAAACTGTGCCACTGGACGTGAAATCTTGGATAATAACAACAACAGTATACAGTTCCACAATTTCCTTATGAAACCCGAGCCCTTTAATCCCTCGAAAATTACCATAAACCGTTAACAAAACAACGTCGTTTAAACGTAGCCGGACAAATGTTTTGCTCGTTCCGGGACCTCAAAGCATTCCCGTGCGAATGATAAGGGCATTATCAGACGAAACGATTCTAACAGGCACATAACATGACAGCGGATCGCCGAATGTCGTCTTTTACAACTGAAACGCATAAACACAAATGCCGTAAACTTTACGACGGGTACAGCCGTAATCTATATCCTCGAAAAATATCGTGCAAACTAATAGAAACGCACGTAAATGCGTATTTTTCGTAGATTTTAAGTCTCGAGGCATCTTCGGTCTTCGTATAATTTTTATACTTCGACCGCTTTTTTGGTGCTTCGAGAGTTATTTCCGGGAAGCAAAATAGCACAGGTATTATCCACCCTGTTTGTTTATACCTCGGTGTTTCGTAATTCAAAATCCTTTTGTAATAAACTCGACGAAAAAGAAACAAAAAACTTCCGGTCGCGTGGACAATAGATCGAGGAGAACCAAATTCTTCGTTTCGTACAAATGCACTGAAAAAATTGCATGGTTACTGTAGATATGCCAGTATTCTTACAAAATTATATCTAAAATTTTGTAATAATACTTACAAAATTAAAGAAAAAAAAATTTTAGGTATTTTATATACATCAATTTGTAATTCTATTTCGTTGCGATTCATGAGAAAGTTTCAGTTATAACATTATTTATTTGTTTCTTTATGTTGTTATTGTTTCCATATATTTTTTGCTTTTTTAAAACATTTAACACAATTATTATTAATTCATCCAATTTTAATTTCATCTACCTTAATTTTGATTTTGTCATTTTGTCGATATTTTGAGGTTAACATTACTTATTTTAATACTGTTGATGTAAATTCAATTTTGAATAATAAGTTACTCCTAGTATATGTTATTTATTATTATTATTTATTTAGGTTAATTTGTTACATTGCAATTTTTAAAATTTTTATTAATGAAATATAAACGTTCATCCAATAATATTTATTTCTGAATTATTATTTATGTATTGAATATATCATTTTTAACAATATAATATATTTTCTTCTTTATTTTATTCATTTACATCCTCTAATATATATATATGTTTATACAAATATTCCAATTAAACATGTTCATACTTAAATAAACATATTCATACAAAATAAATATTTTCATACTTAAATAAATATGTTCATACTTAAATAAACATATTCATACAAAATAAACATTTTCATACTTAAATAAACATGTTCATACTTAAATAAACATGTTCATACTTAAATAAACATTTTCATACTTAAATAAACATTTTCATACTTAAATAAACATGTTCGTGTTTCAAGAAACATGTTCGTGTTTCAAGAAACATGTTCGTTTTTAAATAAACATGTTCGTGTTTCAAGAAACATGTTCGTTTTTAAATAAACATGTTCATGTTTAAATCAACATGTTCATGTTTAAATCAACATGTTCATGTTTAAATCAACATGTTCATGTTTAAATCAACATGTTCATGTTTAAATCAACATGTTCATGTTTAAATCAACATGTTCGTTTTTAAATAAATATGTTCGTTTTTAAAGAAACATGATCGTTTTTAAATAAACATGTTCATGCTTAAATAAACATATTCATACAAAATAAACATTTTCATAGTTAAATAAACATGTTTATACTTAAATAAACATGTTCGTGTTTAAATAAACATGATCGTTTTTAAATAAACATATTCATACAAAATAAACATTTTCATACTTAAATAAACATGTACGTGTTTAAAGAAACATGTTCATGCTTAAATAAACATGTTCGTGTTTAAAGAAACATGATCGTTTTTAAATAAACATGTTCATGCTTAAATAAACATATTCATACAAAATAAACATGTACGTGTTTAAAGAAACATGTTCATGCTTAAATAAACATGTTCATAATTAAGCATGTTTATCAAATATTCCAATTAAACATGTTCATACAAACATACAATTACACGTGTTTATGCAAATATTCCAATTAAACATGTTCATACACAGATACAAAAAACATGTTTATACAAATATTGCAAGTAAACATTTTTACACTAATATTCCAATTAAACATGTTCATACAAACTTACAATTAAATAAAACGCGTGTATTTGAAAGAACAAAATTGAATTTACATCGACAGTATATTAAAATAGGAAATGCTAACCTCAAAATATTGACAAAATCAAAATGAAGATAGATAAAATTAAAATTGGATAAATTAATAATAATTGCGTTAAATCTTTTTAAAAGGCAAACAACAATATATATACAATAACAATATAAGGAAACAAATAAATAATTTTACAACCAAAACTGTCTCATCACTATACCCGGTCGCTGGCAACAAAATAGTATTCCAAATTGACGTATATAAAATGCCTACTATATATATAATTTTGTAAGAATACTGTACAATTTTAACTCTTCTAATTGTAAATTGAGTTATATCAGGTCGTTTTACTCGGCACTTTCCGAACGCGCGTCTTGAAACTTTGACATGTTTAAGTTAAATAATTAAGATTTCTAGGTAGACAAAAACTTTCTCATGGAACGGAAAAATGGGAAAAAAAGAACGTCCGAGGAATGCCACGAAGATTCATCGGCCTACTACAGTAATTACGCTACACTGTTAGCGCAAACGGCGTTTCATGCGTTCGCCACTAAAGAGGCCCTCAATCACGATCAACTCGACAAGCCAAACAACTTCAACGGCTTGACACTTTTCACGCGCGTGTTGTGCAATTTCGTTCACGGTTTTGTTTGTACGATGCTCCCCACTTCAGAGTATAACATTTTCCTTTTTTTTATCCGTGCATTCTTCGTTTATAGCACACAATCACGAGTCGTGAGTTGATCGAAAAGTTGATTTTTGGTGATTTCGGCGCGAGGTTCGTTAAACAATAACAAGTTGTTCGCGTTAATTAAATATTTTGAATTCAAATTAGGAAAGATAATTATGTAACGGGGCGAGGAAAACGTACGGGTTCGAGTTAAATAAATTGAAATTGTAATTGAAAATGTAAATTCGGAACCGAATAAGATGTCAATCTTTATTTAAATTCAAACATTTCGTTCCGCATCGAATAGGGAATTTCAATTTCCGAATAAATACGTTAAACCTTGATTATGCCTTCTGGATTTCCTACGAAAATCATCGAATTCCTTGATACGTATTTACTTTGCAAAGGTATTTCGCTGGTTAAAGAACACAATGAGTGTTTATTTAACCATTTGAGTGATTTGTCGTTTTCATTTGACTTCAAATCTTTTGATATTGTAGTCGGCAGAGAGTTTTTTATTTTAACGTTTTTCTACGACAAATCGTTGTTTTCGAGTTGTATTCAATTAATAAATTTTGATGAAATAAATAAAAATTACACGAAATGAATTAAATATATTATGAGTAAATTGTGCAAAAAAATAATTTAATTTATTGCATTAAAGATAGAAAGTACTGTAAAAAGAAAATGTAATATTTCTAAAGAAAATAAAAAAATAAAATAAATAAAATATTTTGGAAGAAAATTGGTAAAAATTGAATGAAATTAAAAAATGTATCCATGATAATTTTAAAATTTCATTTATAAATATTTTTTTTAAATATAGACCGAAATTTGGAAATAATAAAATAATGCAATCCAAAATTGAAAAATTCTTTTATTTTTGGTACGAATTTAATAAAAATTTATCTCAACATTGAAATACTCTTTGAAAAATATTTTTTTAATTATAGACCGAAATTTGGAAATAATAATATATAATATATATTATTAATATATAATGCAATCCAAAACTCAAAAATTCTTTTCTTTTTGGTACAAATGTTATAAAATTTTATCTCAATATTAAAATGTTATTTAAAAAATATTTTTTTAATTATAGACCATAATTTAAAAATAATAAAATAATACAATCCAAAATTGAACATTTTTTTTCTTTTTGGTACAAATTTCATAAAAAATGATCTCAACATTAAAAAAATATAAAAAAAATTATTTATTTATTTAAAAAATATAAAAAAAATTATTTATTTATTTAAAAAATATTTGTCTAAATATAGACCATAATTTAAAAATAATAAAATAATGCAATCCAAAATTTATTTTTTTGTTGTTTTTGGTACAAATTTCATAAAAATTTATCTCAACATTAAAATAATCTTTGAAAAATATTTTTTTAATTATAGACCATAATTTAAAAATAATAAAATAATGCAATCCAAAATTGAAAATTTTTTTTGTTTTTGTTACGAATTTCATAAAAAATAATCTCAACATTAAAACACTATTTAAAAAATATATTTTTAAGTGTAGACCGAAATTTGAAAATAAAATAATGCAATCCAAAATTCAAAAAAAAATTTTTTTTGGTACAAATGTCATAAAAAATTATCTCAATATTAAAATGCTATTTAAAAAATATTTTTTTAAATATAGACCATTAAAAATAATAAAATAATGCAGTCCAAAACTCAAAAATTCTTTTCTTTTTGATACAAATTTCATAAAAAATGATCTCAATATTAAAAAACTATAAAAAAATATTTTTTTAAATATAGACCGAAATTTGAAAATAATAAAATAACGCAATCCAAAATTGAGGATTATTATATGTTTTTGATACGGAGTTCGCATCCTCCCGGGATGGCACGACAAACAATGCAAACGAGGCTTTGACTTGCTGGCAGCGCGTTCGACTTCGAAAGAAGTTAGAAGTACGGGCTTTGGAACGGAAGAAGCCAGAGGCCGTGCTTTCCCACACTCGTTACAGCACGGCATTCTTCGGTAAACTCTCGCGACCGCCACGATAGAGAATAGTGAATGCTGAATATTAATATAAGAACGCGAGCGCTAATGTTAACATCATCTCAAATTGCCGATTATTGTCCACCATGCAAGCAGCATCAATTCCGAATTGGCCGAACAAGCAACGAACACAAACAAAATATTGCGCAGCGCGCAATTACTGTCGCGCATCGTTTATTCTAAATGACCTTTTCCAAGTTCCATTAGTCGAAAAATTATATAAATATACACATAATTAAACATATTTAATCGTATTTTATTATTTTTATTCATTACATTGCAATGTATATCAATAAAATGTTTATAAACGTTGTTTCAACGTCGATTAAACGATAAGAATAATTATAATTATCGCAATTTCATATTATTATACGTTTAATACAAGATAATTGAGGGTGAAACTAAAAAAATGAGGAATAAACTTTATTTTAAATACAAGATGAAACGATGTCGAAACTACATGCAATCGAAGTAAGTAGAAAATATATATATAAATAAAACACCTCGATAAGTTATATAAAAAATATTTTTACTACAAAAATTACTTTCAACTTTTATTTTCTATTTATCAGTTTCAAACTAAAATGAAAAACGTTGAAATTAAGTAGAAACAAGGTTGAGAAGACACGTTGTAATTAAAATCTGTGGCATCTTTCAATACAATAACCTTATTTCACAACGTCGGTTTGTGCTTGAACCAAATAAACCAACGGTTTCCAGACTTTTCTTTTTTCCAATGCGAAAATCGGCAAGATTAAAATGTAAAAACTTAGTCATTAATTAAATTAAATTATTAAATCCGTCGTACACTTTTAGACAAAACTGTAATAAATGAAATATAAATATATCCGTATTTTATTATTTTTATTCATTACACTGTAATGTAATCAATAAAATGTATATAAACGTTGTTTCAACGTCGATTAAACGATAAGAATAATTATAATTATCGCAATTTCTCATCATTATACGTTTAATACATGTTAATTCAGAGTAAAACTAAAGAAATGAGAAATAAATTTTATTTTAAATACAAGTTGAAACGATGTCGAAACTACATTCAATCAAAGTAACCAAAAGTATATATACACAAAAAACCTTGACATGTCATATATATACTTTCAAAATCTACAAAAATGACTTTCAACTTTTATTTCCAAGTTTTCAGATTCAAACTAAACTGAAAAACGTTGAAATGAAGTATAATCAAAGTTGAAGACACGTTGCAATTAAAAACTGTGGCACATTTCAATACAAAACCTTATTTCAACGTCGGTTTATGCTTAAACCGAATAAACCAACGTCTTACAGATTTTTCTTTTTGTCCAACGCGGAAATCGGCAAGATTAAAATGTAAAAACTTAGTCATTAATTAAATTGAATTATTAAATCCGTCGTACACTTTTAGACAAAACTACAATAAATGAAACATAAATATGTCCGGTTTATCAATGATTCGTAAAATAAGGTGAATGAATCGTTGCTCATTTTAATTTCAAAAATGAACTGCGAAAGAGACAGAACGATGGCGCGCATATATTAGTAACGAGCTACAGAGGAGAAGCGATAAATAAAAAGGCGTCGTTTGCGCGATCAAGTGCGAGTTGCGGGACCCCACAAAATGATCAAAAACGATATTTATAGAATGAATTCGATGGATCGAAGCAAACGTTGTGCAAGGTCTGCAACTTCGCGTCGCGACCTCCCGCCGATAAAATATTACAAAAGTATACAGAAAAAAAATTCCATCGCGGTATTACAATGTCGATTTAGCAATTTTCTTTGAATACATTATAACTCCGATCGCGGTGTGATCGTTTTTCTTTCGCTTTTTGCTCTCGCTTTGATCATTTCTCTTTTTTTGAATTCGATTAATTCGACTAATTATAGCCTTAATGTGCGTTCCTTACTTCGAGGCCATTGACTACGTTGATGGACGCATGTATGCGAATTACACGCAAAGCCGCGATTAAAAAACACGATTTCGGTGATTTGCATAGGCAAACAATTTTGCAAAACTACTTGCTTATATTCGAAGACCCATCGAACGATGTTTTTTACATTGTAAAAACAAGTGTTTTAAAATAAGCGACAAGAAATTCATATCAAGTAACAAATTTGCCGGCTTACAGATTCCGCGAATGTAAAAAATTTCTCTTTAAATCGATCTTTAAAATCGAAATATGCATTTTTGACAAGCTTGGAACGTTTTTTCGTGTACTCAACATTTTTAATTTGATTCATCTATTAAATTCTTGGAATTAAATTTTTAAAAAGTATAAATTTTTAATTTTTAAACTTTTAAAAACTGTAAATTTTTAAAATTTTTAAATTTTTAAAAAGTATAAATTTTTAATTTTTAAACTTTTAAAAACTGTAAATTTTTAAAATTTTTAAATTTTTAAACATTGCAAATTTTAAATTCTTAAATTTTTAAACATTGCAAATTTTAAATTTTTAAACATTGCAAATTTTAAATTTTTAAATATTTAAAAATCCTAAATATATTTTATTATGAACAAATTCATGCTTTTTCCAGATATAAATTTAATTATCTCAAGTGTTTTACATAGAACTCAAAATTTTTAATTTCTAATTTTTAAAAATCTTAAATATATTTTATTATCAACAAATTCATACTTTTTCAAGATATAAATTAAATTATCTCAAATGTTTTACATAGATCTTAAAATTTTTAATATTAAATTTTTAAAAACTGTTAATTTTTAATTTTTAAATTTTTAAAAATCCTAAATATATTTTATTATGAACAAATTAATGCTTTTTTAAGATATAAATTAAATTATCTCAAATTTTTTACACACATATTAAAATTTTTAATTTTAAATTTTTAAAAACTGTTAATTTTTAGTTTTTAAATTTTGAAAATCCTAAATATATTTTATTATGAACAAATTCATGCTTTTTTAAGATATAAATTAAATTATCTCAAATTTTTTACACACATTAAAATTTTTAATTTTAAATTTTTAAAAACTGTTAATTTTTAGTTTTTAAATTTTGAAAATCCTAAATATATTTTATTATGAACAAATTCATGTTTTTTCAAGATATAAAT
>JABFPK010001729.1:0-11235 GCA_022817445.1 Habroteleia sp. ZL-2020
CAATAGTTCTACATATATGTATTCATATATGTCCCCATATATGTCCGCATATATACCACTTATATGTCCAATATATGTCGCATATATGACACATATATGACAGTAGATTATATGAGTACATAATCGATATTTAGCATATGTGGCATATATGCGCCATATATGTTGCGTTGGCAAGGATAAATCAAATAATTAAATAAATGGTGGCATATATGTGAGACATATAAGCCACTTATATGGCCCATATATAAACTGTTTTACCTGGGATGATTAACTTAAACAAATTGATAAGTTATAATTTGTTGAAAAAAAAAAACGTTTTGAATTTCGTAGACATCAAGATAATAAATTGTACAATCCTTTTCTCCGTGCACCGAATTTAAATGCGCGTCTATTGGCATCGCATAATTAATTGTGTAAAATCAATTAGAAACGTGCGTTTCGTCCTACGTTAATTTAAAGGCGATGTAACCAACAACAACGTTCTGCAGAAACAGCTTCGTTGTTTTGTGATATGTTTCTAAATAGAAACTATACATTTTACGAGCTAAAATGATATATTTAACATCGTTTGCTTATATTCTTATGATATTTTATAAGTCATATAGATACTTTTCACGAAATTTTACTTAGATACACCATTTGAGAAGCAATCGAATTAGAGACAAAGTGTAACTGAGTTAAATAATTTGCAGTTAGAATCGTTTTACTTTTGTTTATTATAATTCTGCACTTAAAAAAAAACTACACATTTTTTAACGTTTGATCATTAATTCATTTGTTAACATATTAATTCAGCTTTTAGTAATCGATATTCAATTTTAAGCGACGTCAATTGAATATAAAATTGCATTATAAATATAATATTTATTTTCATTGATCATTGTTTATATAATAATTAATTCAAATTAAACAAATTATGTCATAGTTTAATCGTTTGAGTTGTTTAGAACTGTCTGTTCTTTGTGTTTTCTGCAGAATAAACTGTATCTATAAATATATGTTAGCAAAAAAATATAAATAATTAATCAATATAAAAAATTTGGTTAAATTTGCTATAAAATATGAATGAATTTCTATGAGTTTTTATGATTTTTATTTTAAAACATTACAAAACTGATATTTATTCATTTCTGTGAAATATTTTATGTGTATTTAATTATATATATAATTTAATATATATTAAATATAATATAAAAATAATACAAATTAACTTATATCAGTTCCATGAATTTAATATTTTTATTCAATTATATATTAATATTTATAATATTATAAATATTCACATGTAATTATTGCAGATATAAAGTTAATTTGCATTATAAATCCAAACGTAAATATTCAAATAATTTATAAAATGTGGAAATATTTGCAAGCATTTGCATTGTTTTCAATGTTTTAATTACATCGCTGAACTTTAAAATAGATTAAAATACTTTTATACGTACAAAATAAAAGAGTTGTGCGGTGATTCAAAGCTTTATAATAACAAATAAAAATTGAATAAAGCTTAAAACGCTGATTATTAAAGAAATTCTCAATAACTAAAATTTTAATTCAAATAAGCTTGTATAAATCTAAAAGTGGATTCATTTGGTTTTTTAATTAAATATTTATATTAAACTATACAAGTTTCTACTAATTCAACTGTAAAAATGTTCTATATGATTTATAACAATTTGTCTGTGTATAGTCCTTTCATTGCAGAATTATATCTGTTTTAATTCAAATCAAAAACAACTAATAATGAAATATTTCATATTGTTCATATCAAAATTGAATTCAATACATTCTTCAGTCGTTTCCTGTGAATTTATTTACTAGAGCACGATATAAAATTGTTTCAGTTCAAACGAATTTGCTTTAAATCTTTGTTCTATTGCTAGTCTTTCGACTTCTAACTAAATAATTCATATCATTCTCTAATTTGTGTGTCAACGGTAGTTCTTTTTTATCTTAAAAATAAATAAAAATTGAACAAAAACCACAGGCATTGCTATAATTATTGACAAACATTCGCACGTAGATAATCACAGTGAGTCTCCATGAATTGGTTCTATTCATGTGCCGCAAAAGACAGATTATCCGATTCTTTGGAGATTTTGAGGAAGTAAATTTGCTCGGTAAATACTCGTGTTTGTTATCGGTATAAATAGTTTATATTTTTGTTACATTAATTACATGAAATCAAAACATATTATATACAATAGATAAACGGTCGGTTTTTCCTATAATGAATCGCAATTGAATGCGCGTTACCTTAAAATCGAAAGAAATGTCAAAGTCCAATTCAGAATGAACAATTTTGTTCAAAAGCACACGTCGCAAGTGTACTTTCCATTTGCAAAATGACTCGAACAATTGATAATTCCTTCGTAAAAACGCCGTATAAAAATACAAAAATATCACATGACAATTGTGTGTTGTTGCATCCCAATAACTCCCCTCCAATTTCTATAAAGTGATTACGCAATGTCATCACAAAGAACGACCTTTCTTTTTCCTTTCCGTTAACCCGTTCCCGAATTCACACTGAACAAATTTACGTCCATGAATCCCATAAAATCTCTGCAATCTGTACAAACGTCTTGCACGTCGGATTCCGTTGAAAAACAAATGACAACAAGTTTATGCGAATTCATTCTGTACACTTTTCGTTCAAACCAATAGTCCACGTTAATATTCGACAGTTCGCATTAACTCGCTTAGAAAAGACAGGAAAAAACGTATGAATCGTCGCACGAACAATTTCTCGCCTGCATCTCGTCGCTTTTCATTCTCGATCAATCGACAACTAATTATTTTTTCCCATTTTCCGACCGCATCTCGCTACACCAATTTCTCTTTTTGTAACTCGCAAAAAGTTATCCCAAATACAATTATGACTGTACAATTTACACGGAATAACAAACATAAGCCCTACGCATCCATTTCAAATGCAAATTTGTAAAATTTTAAAAGTGATTTATTACCGCAAATCAGTTTGTTATTAATTATAAAACGTTTTGATTGCACCGTGCAACGAAAAAGAAATTCAAAAATCCTCTGATATTGAATTTCGGACTTTGTAGAGAATTTTGTTTTGGATGGCTAACAAGTTATTAACAAATTAATTTTAATTTAAATTGAAATACGCGCAAGAAGTTCCAAACGTCTATTTTTAAACGAATCGGACTTCTAAACTATAAATATATAATAAATAATATAATAATAAACTAAATAATAAATATATAATAATAAACTAGAAATCAGTTTTATATATTATTTATATATTTCTATTTTTATTGATTAAAATCGAAATTCCATTCAGTTATACTATATCAATTTTTCTACTCGAAAAATGTTCCAAATCCAATTCGTTTCAAAAATAAACTTTTTCACATTTCTTAATTATTTTTCATTCCGAATTCAAAAATATATAATTTATTTTGGTAAGATTATAATTAGTTTATTAAACATTAGCATAAAATAATGAATATTTGTTAATAAAACAGTTTCAATATTATCATTAACTTTTCCCCAGATGGTTTTTAGGAAAAAAGGACAATATGAATCGATTCTTTTTTTTTGGTAGTTGTACAAGTCAGGATAGCAATACTGAACCTGTTTTATTAACCATAATAATTTTAAAATCATTTATAATTTATAATTTGTAATATTTTCTGTAGCCCCGACGAGGTTCTTGCAAAAAGAACGAAACGTAGACTTTGAATAAATAAATAAAAATCACAACAAATTCCAGGAACCTTTTAACCGTTGCAATTAATTATTTTATGCTGATATTTGATAAACTAATTACAATGCTAACAAAATAAATGATTTATTTGTGAATTAAGAATAAAAAATTATTAAAAAATTTAACAAATCATACCCACAACTATTTCAATTTAAGCAATAACGTTAGAAAGAGCGACCTCTAGGAACCAAATAAAAATTCTTAAGACTTACTGTACTTTTTTCCCCTAATCCTAACCTCATCAGGGCTTGTTGCATGATTACAAGATTAATTTTTAATTTTAAATACTCGTTATTAAAATAAGAGATGTGTTGCGTGAGCAAGTAACCTCTTATTTTAATAATGAATATTTAAAATTAAAAAATTAAACTTCTAATCACGCAACAAGGTAAGCCCTTAGTTTCCTAAAATTTAACTTGTAATTTAAAAATTAATTTTTAATTCATAATATTAGTTTAAAACATAATTTGTTTGTATGTAACCCTGATGAAGTTCTTGCAAAAGAACGAAACGCTTTTAACTAAATATAAAAAATTGCAATAAGTCCCAAGAATTTTTATTTGGTTCCTAAAGGTCACCCTTCCTGCCATTATTCAACAAAAAGGAACGTTTTGGGCATATTGGGAATAATTATCCAATTAACTATTCTCTCACAATTAAACAATAACCTAACCTAACAACACCAACCCATTAAAAAACTCAATTTTGGAGGATTTTTGCTGCTGCACGGTGCTTTTAGTGTCCACACGAAAAACGCAATTTAAAATTTGTATTTATCATAAAATATACTTTATTCTACCAGAATTGACTCTTTGCTATGTCGAACGTATCCAAATACAATTGTAATAAAGGAATTGATACTTGCATAGCTCGTATTCAAAGAAAACGTATTCAAGCATTCGCTTTGATGCTTTAGGTTTAACAAGATTTTGTCCAAATATCGTCGTGGCTCAGTTTTGTTATGCTGTGCTCTACGCAGACGCTGTCGGACTCGTTTATCAGGCGCACACAAATCTACCAACAAAATTGCGAGTTTCGAACATTTTTCTACAAACTTGCGAGCGAGCTCAGTCAATCGCTCGTCTTAAATACAAACAACGATCCGCCTCCAGCTCGACAACAAACAGAATCTTGCGACCAATAAAACTACGTTCAAAAGCTCTCCGCGCGAGCGCCACCGTCGCAGAGACCCGCGTTCGGTCTTTCCTCGCTCGCGCAACCCAAAATTTCCCCGATCACAAAACTGCCCTCCATTTTTTTCATTAACTTTTCTTTTTTTTTTCCCCTTTTTTTGGTTTTCTTTTTCTTGTTTTATCGCTATCCATTAGTAGTACCTGCAAATGTATTCACTTGTGTTTTCGTTCCACTTTTATTCCGATCTTGAAAAAATTCTCTTATTATTCTTTGTGTTTCAGGTGCAAAAATACGGATAATTTGTATTTGCACATGCATGGAAGAGAGAGTCGCGAACTGAATGAGGTTTGCTACATGCTTTGTGGCGCTTTCGATGGCGTGCGGCGACGTTTTCGTCGTTTACAAAATACAATTTCGTTTCGCCTCCTCAACGAAGAAGCCAATCAACGTTAAAACCATTACATATTGCACTGAGCTATCGCTTCACTCTTCACCTCTAATCGTTTTTGCATTAAGAGTACGAGATTAATACATTTAAAAACTCTTTTGCATCCGCGAAGCCCTACGGTACCAGACTATTGTTTCCATCTAGCGGACTGTTAAAATCATTTAATTCCGTTTCAACTCATCCATTACCAAGCTAAATTTTGCGTCAAATCAGATTCTCTCTATATTCCGTGGAAACTGTCTAAATGGTTGAGCAAGACTTTCCGTCAAAGACTAAAATCGCGCAACTGATTCGCAAAATATTCGAGTCGCGGTAGTCGCTTTTTCAATTGTCTAAAAACGAATTCATCGGACAATTATTTGGATAATGATTATCTAAATAGCAAACAAGTTCAATTGAATTTATTTAACAACGAAAATCAATGAAGCATTTCACTTTGATTGCTGACAATTGCTTGACAACGTATAAAATGTTTAAATTAAATTACATATTCGCAAGAATACATAAACGCAATTTGTAAACAAACACAAGAAAGTGGCACAAACGTATCAGGCATACTTTTCGGAGCGCACTACGAACGCCATTCTTATCGTTAGAAAATGAAAGTCTCTCTTTGCGACGAGGAAGTGAAGCAAATGTTCATATAAAACCATTCGTACTAAAAACAAATCGAATCGAATGCATATTTGTGTACGTTAAAATTATTTTGATTATTCATTATTCAGTGTCATTGTTATAAAATGTGTTTCGCGCGAGCGTGCTATGTACAACGGAACTGCGTCAAAGGCCGTGCCCGCGACTCGAACAAAATTCAAAATCTCCCAAGTTGTCCGTCAAAATGCGAATTCGTTTGCGGTGAAACGCCGATCCGTTTCGCACTTGGAACCCAATTCTTGGCGTATATTTACAGTCGGATAGACAAACGGTGACAAAGAGTGCACACGAAAGACAATTTGCGGAAACAACTCTACGAAAATGGACCAAACGACGCAAAAAATGCACTGAACTAATCGCCATGAATCCGTTCTTTTGCCATTGTCCCGAAATAATAACAAGGTATCAGTTCTTTTTCTCGCAGAGTCGTTTGTACATTTGGATTTCGGTCGCGAGTTCCCCGTCTTTCTCTCCTCCACGCATTGGTCCTTTCCGTCAATCGAACCCCTCGTTGCCTGCCTTACAACCTACAGTTATATATTACAATAATATTACATATAATACTATCCACGTATATTAAAATATCCGCCGGTGGCCGTCGACCGTTGCCTACGAGACGATTTGCAGTTAGAAAAGTGCGAGGTGGCGCCCCCAGCGCCACCTCTCGCTGAGCGTTCGCGGTTCGTGAGTCCGGCCGCGCGTTTCGGAAGCTCCAATCCAAACCCCGCGTTCAACAGAAACAACGCGCACGACCGGAGCGCCCCCTGGCGCCACCCGTCCGAACGACGCCGCAGATGGCGCGACCGTCGCCCTAATCTCGATGGTGGCGCCGCCGAACGGCGGCCGCAATTCTTCTCTCGCAGAGGGCGCTGTCGTTTGCAATTTGCAGAACAAGCCGTGCTTTTGACAACGCTTCTCTGAAATTGCAATCGACGATTGCGGCGGCCCGTTCCGAAAGACGCGGCGCACCCATCCGTTAATCCTAGCGCGCTTCAGTCGGTGCGACAATTAAGTATTAGAGGACGCAACAGCAGTAACTTTTCTTCTCCTTCTCCGGACTAAAGTTCATCTCGCGCACGATCTCGGCGAACATCTCGTTGACGTTCGTGCGGTTCTTGGCGGAGGCTTCGACGAACGGACAGCCCCAGAGCTGCGCCAGGGCGTTGCCCTCGGCGGTCTCGACCTCGCGCTGGTGTTCCAGGTCGAGCTTGTTGGCCACCAGGAGCACGGGCACCCGCTCGGTGCCTTTCACGCGCGTGATCAGCTCCTTCATGGCCTTGATGTCCTGAAACGTTTGGTGGTTAGTCAGACTGTACACCACCACGAAGCCCTGCCCGTTCTTGATGTAGAGGTCGCGCATGCTCGCGAACTGCTCCGTGCCGGCCGTGTCGAGGATCTCGAGCACGCACGGCGAGTTATCCACCTCGATTTCCTTACGATAAAAGTCCTCGATCGTTGGATCGTATTTCTCCATGAAACAGCCGGACACGAACTGCACGGTGAGGGCGCTCTTGCCCACACCGCCCGAGCCCAGCACCACTACCTTGAACTCCCGCATCCTTCCGCAAGGTCAATTGGGCTCGAACCAAACACGGGGACTAGAGCTGAACTGCCTCGATTCTGAAAATGATCATTCTCGTTAGCACACATTTTGAGGTTAAAAAATAAAATTGTACACGGAAACGTTTGGGTTGGAAGCATGTTATCGCGATTTGAAGCTTCTTTTGTTATTGGAATAATTAACAAATGACATTGTAAGAATAAGTGTTTGTAATTAAAAATTCATTAGCTTTATTCTAATTGAGGACGAATTGATTTAATGATTTTTGTTATATAAATATATAATTTATTTTAGTATATTATGTTTTGAATGTTTTAAATGAATTCTTTTATTGGAAATAAAGGAATGAATAAATTTTAGCTTTGATGGCGTATTGTGTTATTTACAATTTTGAATTTTCAATGATATCTATTCCAAGTTTAAAGTGATATATATAATTCTTGTTTATCTAAGTTATAGATAATAGGAAAGTTTTATCTATTATATTCCAAATAAATGATAAAGACGTCAGTTATGCTTTCCTTTTGTGAATGTACACTTAGGATTTCTTAATGAATAATATATTTTGAATACGTGTACAACAATACACGTTTGATATGAAATATTAATTATTTTTAAATGCACTAATTTAAAGAATTTAGTGTAATTTCGCAATTAAATGTATTAAATAAAAAATGGAGAAATGCCAATCCAATTCAAGCATCCCTCGTTATTTAAATGAAACATTTTGATTTGAAGCTTTTGAATTATTTAATAAATTCATTTTCTTATTCATTCTTGTTTTTTATTAAGAACTAATTTGCTAAAATTAATATCACTTAATTGAAATTGACAATAGTTTGATTCCTGAATTACGTAATAAATTACATATTTTAAATAGAACATATATAATATTCCAAAATATAATTTTAAAATTTTGTTTACGTCATTATTGATGCAATAATCAAAGATTACTGTAATCTAATTTGAATTTAGATTTAAATTACTAATGTTACACTTGCTTAATGATAACAAATTATTTTTTATCCTTTTATCAAAATGATATAAAATTGCATTTTTGCATAATTTATCCATAAAATCACCTCCATCTTTAAATTACAAAATTATTGTCAATAAAAATATTTATTAATACCCAATGTTAACATTTAAAAAATATATTTTTTGAGATCACGGTCTCTAGCAATTTTTCATTTCAAAACATATGGACTGATCCATATATTCTTCTATATATAACACAGATTTAAATATTTCATTGATGAAAAAATTTCATTCATATCTCAATGCACGTCTTCCACTGTGTTTCTAAATAAAAAAATCCGTATTACAATTAATCATTCGCCAACATTATTGCAATTTATGAATAACAGATAACAGTTCATCGATCTTTTTGAAAATGTAACCTCCTGACATTCATTCCTTAATTATCAATATTTATGCAATTATTTCCAAAGCGCACACTGTATACGCAGTATATTAACACAGTTTAGTGTCACGTATAATATGAAAATTATTGAATATTTCACCCTATTTGACAAACGCCCATCTACATGTTTGTTCTCCAACAAAGCCATGCATATCATAACTCGAGCACCTCATTAATAACTATTTATTTATCAAAAATATATGAGCCATCGAAACATATTTTCTGCTTAAAATGAATCCAGTTGTATTTGAAAATATCAATATTAAATTCTTTAACAATTAGACCCTTTTTGCAAATGGATTATTGCATTTTTTATGTGCAGAAATTTCCAAATTTGTCCAAAATTGTTCGACTTGAAAAATTGACATAACTGAATGAAATTTTGATTGAAATTAATACAAAATGGAAATAAATCAATAAACTAATTTTGACATACAAATTTTAAAAATTTCATTCAGTTATGTCAATTTTTTAAGTCGAAAAGTTGTTTGAGTCCAATTAGTTTAAAAAATAAGCGTTTGGAACTTTCTGCGTGTTATTTTTTTATCATTTTAAAAATAAAGTGTAATTTCTCAAATTTCTGAACGAATGACAGTAAAGAATTGACCTTTAAGGACAATATAAAATTCCTGAGACTTATTAATACAAGTCCCAAGAGACATATTAATTTTCCTTCAGAAAAAATATAAAATTCCTGAGACTTATTAATAAATTTTATGGGACTTGCGTGTCTTATGGGACTTATCAAGTCCCAGAAATTTTATATTGTTCCTAAAGTTCAACCCTTTACCTTTAACTAACAAAAAATAACATATATGCTGCATATCGATATTAATTAATTGTCAAATTAATTTTCCCTCGCAATCAAACGCGGGCCACATTTGCGACTAAATCCTATTATGATTAATCAGGAAATCAGAATTCTTGTTAAATTCTCGGAAGAAAACAACACACCCGGCCATAACTTGCTTTTACAACATTCCTACAGCAAGAAAAACGTTGGAAATAGAATTTCCATAATGGTTTAACCTTTTGCAATTGCCGGTGCAAGTGAATATAACTAGATATTCGCATATCGCATGCCAATTTTTTATGACGCGCTCAATACCGACAGCATAAAACGCTTTACACTTGAGAAGCTGAAACACGTCGCTCATGATAATAAAGCGCGCCTCTTCAAACAAATTGACAACGTCGTGCAAGATGAGCTTCTTCATTTTTTTTCTTTATTTTTAGAAATGCATTATTTGTTTGAAAGAATCCCCAGCTTAGAAAAAGGATTGCCTCGCGCCACGTAAATCACAGTTTCAGAATCCCTGCGTATTCAAACGCAATTTGAACGACGCGAAAAACGAGAAACGTTCAACCAAATTCCTAATTAACTTTGTCTTTGCGAAACAAGGACTTTGCTGAAACCGTGGATCCGTTTTGCACTGCGTTTGCCTCGCAGTAAATTGTTATTTATCGTTTTATTTATTTATTTATGCGCCTCTTATGCAACGCAGTTATCGAAATGGATTCCTTTTGCCAGCGGTCATTCGTTGAAAACTGAATTCGAGTCGACGCTTTTTGCTAAATAACAAAATTGTTTTTGTTTCGAGCGTCTTTGGCGTTTGAGCAGAAGATAATGGAGACCCCTTTATTGTCCCTTGACCCAAGTCCCTCGAAAGCGGTTCTGACTAATAATATGCTTCATGACACACGACTATAAACTTGAATCTTCGTACGAACGGCACACATGTTCGTTGCTTTTTCATGCTCCTAACTCACCGCGGCAATTGGGTAATCTAAAATGCAAACAGTTATTAAAAATACATTTAACATTTGCTATTAGAAATCATTAGCAATCTGAGATTTGGACAGATATCAGTTTGTACTTTGGAAATAGAAATGTTGAGCTACCAGTAATTTTAAGGCAAAAAGGAGATTTTGAACGATGATTTTCAGTTCAGATTTTAATTTAATTTGGAATTCAAATTTGTTTGAATATATTTAATAATATATTTTGATTTTATAGAAAGAATTGATGTGTTGAAGATTTAAATGAATTTAAAAATCGATATAAAAAATGAAGATTCGTGCAGAAATGTAACTTGATAATAATAATATCCAATGTATTTACACTTATATCAATTAAAAATCGAAATTTGCTTAAATATTTCATATTACATTTCCATTTTATAGAAAGAAATGACATATTAAATATTTAAATAAATTTAAAAATCAATATAAGAAAATAAAGATGCAGAAATGTAACTTGATCATAATTATATCCAATGTAT
>JABFPK010001730.1:0-11232 GCA_022817445.1 Habroteleia sp. ZL-2020
CTATCATAGTTCTGAGAGGGGCATTTCATTCTAATAAAAAAATTTCCCCCTTGTGTCAGGGAAACTAGGCAAAACGGACCAACTTAAAAATGTTAAATGAGAAATTGGGAACTCTTATTTTTTATTGCAGATTCGGAAAGAGCATAAAAGTGATATAGATTTTACATGATGACCTTCTTTGTATTCACAACATGTGGCGCTGTAATCGTTAAAATTTGACTTTTCGAAAAATCACCTAATCAGTATTACTATTAATATTTTTATACTTTATTCACTTAAATATGGTTATATTTTTCAAAATTACCTCTCTAATACGAAAATGTTTAAACAAAATTGGTTGTTTTTAATATATAATAAAAAATTATAGAAAAAGTTCAAATTTTTGGAAATTATTAAAAAAAAAGTAATCTTCAAACCAAACATAAGAATTTCGTGATATATAATCTGAATCTGCTATAAAAAATAGAAGTTTCGATTTAACATTTTTGTTTTCCTCACCTTACAAGAATAAGGACTAGGGGGTGAAATTTGGTATTATGTGATTGTTTTTGAAAAACATATATATTCTCATTGTTTTTCTAAACATTATATAGACAAATTTAATGCGCCTTTTTTTACTAATTTATACTTTCTTTACCCAATGTATTCAGCATATAAATTTTATGTTACATAATGGATTTATATATGATTTCATTGTCTTTTGATTATTATATAAATAAATATACGGAGGAAATTATTAAAAATCATGAAACTAATAATTCTACAATCATTAATGATCCTCTATTTTATTCTATATTGTTAAACTAGTACTTCGATCAATAAAGAGTTAGTTATACGTGAAATATCTAAATAACGCGTTACTTAGTTCAGAATTTGTATAATATTTCAAAAATCACTTAATCACTTGTAAAAATAGCATTAAATGTATTTTCCGTAATTTGTTCAATGATTGGATACGACGATATTACGAATTACAATTATTTCAAGTCCTGATGAGGGGTAATTTATTAATTATTTATAAATTAATGTATATTATTTTAAAGTGATATTTTATTAAAAAATATTTAATCAGTAAAATCTTTACGATATAAGTGATATTTTTAATATGCCATATGTGGTTTCAATAATTTGTTCTAAAAAAATATATTATAATATTGTGCATAAAAAAATGTCCTCTATTCTTTAATTTATTTATTTATTATTAATAGAATTACTAACAAATTAGTTCTGTTGAATAAATAAATGCATTAATACATAACAATTGTTATTATTTTTTATTGTGTGCTTGACCATACAAATTATTATTTCTTTTATATATATAGATAGATTTAATAAATTCTGACGAGTATAGAATCATTTATAAAACGAATTCGAATTTAAAATTTAACGGTAAAAACCTGTTACACCAACCTGTACAAACATCATTACCATAAGTATTTAATCTAAAACTATAGAATTATTGTTAATATAAATATAGAGTATTACTTAAAATAGTCCATAATATATTATATCATCTTAAATATTATAAATAAACAATAATCTATATAATTACTGTTACAATTAAATTAAGATCCGTTACACGTGTAGTTGTATATACATATTGATTTTAATTTCAAAATAATTGCTTGAAATTAAAAATGCTCAACTCTTTTTAAATTTTATTAATTATTATGCATTCACCTATTCAATTACTGTCTTACTTTTATACAAAATTTTTGTATAAAAACAATGATCATCTCTCCTTCTTGTTCGTCAAGCTATCTCTGAGTAATCAATATAGTTACGATCTTCTCACGGTGGGGTATATATCTTACAAGTTAATCTTTTTTAAAACCTACGTGTTGCGGTTTATTTTAAAATT
The DNA here is from genome assembly GCA_022817445.1 of Habroteleia sp. ZL-2020. Taxonomy (NCBI): domain Eukaryota; kingdom Metazoa; phylum Arthropoda; class Insecta; order Hymenoptera; family Scelionidae; genus Habroteleia; species Habroteleia sp. ZL-2020. The sequence goes on from JABFPK010001730.1 coordinate 1,862, forward strand.
AAAAATGGTGGCGGAGGTATACTGAGAAACTTTATTTCTTTTCTTATTTTTTCTATTCTCTCTCTCTAATCAGATATAAAAATTATATGAAACCAGAAGGAAAATAGTCCTTCTGAAGCTCCCTCTATTTACATCGCAGGTCTCAAAAACCTTGAGAAATCCTACAACTATAATAAATAATAAAAAGAAATAACACATTACAGAGAATATATAGTTAAAAGAAATAAAAAATATAATTCGAAAAGAAAATTTAATATTTTTATAAACAATATAATATGCATAGAATGTTGTTACGAGAAATTGTTAAAATCATTATGAAATTAACCTAGAGCTTCAGGGCCGAATTTTTTTGGTTCTTCTATATATTTTAAAATTAAAATATTTAAAAAAAATCTACATTGCTAATTTGTCTCAATTATTACAGTAACTATTTTGTTATTTAATAATGGGTATGACTGTTGATATTAAGTTGCATCATTAATTTAAAATAATAATTTAAAAATATAAGTTCCAATTTAATGTATATATATATATATATAAAGCTTTTAAATATAAATGTATTTTCATTACTCATATATATAAATCATATATATATATAAAATTAAAGTAATATAATTATATATAATATTCAACAAAATTTGAATAACCTGTCGTAATATTTTATTTGTAAAACTTAATATTAATATGTATATTTTTTAACTTGAAATGTAATAATATTGGATTAATAGTAGTGATTTTTATTGTTGCGGTGAGTGTATTACATATATATATATATATAGATGTATGTAGAAAAATATTAAAAACTATTTATGTGTAAAATATGTTTCTTCATCTTATATATTTTAAATTTAACAGAAATATGGTTTGAAAGAAAAAGATTCAGGTATTTAGACAACATAACATATTTAAGTTATTTTGAAATTGATATGAATGACTAATGAAGAAATACAATATAACAAATAAAATCTTATATTAATGAAAATAAAAGAATACATATATTATTTATGCCAGATCCCAATTAAGTATGCCTTTCGCAATGGTAATCGCTGCTGCATCTTTATAAAAATGTATTGTCTGAGATTGAACTCTAATGTTAAAAATATTAATTAAATTAAGAACAAGAAATATATGCCTCTTAAGATATTTCCTTTTTCAAAATATCAATAGACGTGTTAAGCATATCTAATTTTTATGATATAATAAGATATGATTTTGATATTCCCTTTCAAGCTGCTTACGACATCTTCAAATCTTAGAGCTTTTTTCAGAAACATTTACTGACGGAGGCAACCATTCGATTGAGCATGCTTTGTTAATTTTTTTGGAGCTTCAACTCGGTGAAACAATAAATTTGGTGTGTGCGTGTGTGGTCGAGCGCTACTCATTTTGTGGCGCCCCAGACGCTCTCCTGTTCCATTTAGTTCGGCCGGCCCTGGTCTTAGAAACAGAGAAATGTCGTCGACGTCGGAAAAATGCAAGGCGTCGTGCACCATCGAAGGCTACCAGGAGGACGAGGACGAGGACATGGCGGACGACGATCAAGCCGAAGGCAAACTGAGCATTCAGCAGATCTTGGAAGGCATGACCAACGAGTTCAACAAGGCCATCAAGGAGTCGGACTCTAAGAAAGCCGAGTCTGTAGCCGCCGAAGAGGTTGAGGTTAGGACCGAGGAAGCCGCGGTGCAGGAGGAGGGGAACGAAGTCCCCGTCAACAACGAGAAACCTGAGGCCCAGTCTGAGTCCGTTAATAATTACCCCGATGAAAGGTATACTCCATTTTATCGTTTCTTTCTTGCAACTTAAATTCTATAAGTAGATATTCATATATTTTTAATTATTGTTTATTTAATTTTATTGTTTATAATCTGCTTTTACGAGTGTCTAAAAAGTGAATAATAAATATTTCAAGTTAAATACAAACAGTAAAGTTTACATGAGAGAAATGATTTTGGAAATAGTTAACATTGTGTGGCAATTTTTCCCTTCGATTTTTTAGTTTTAGAAATCAAATATTGAAACAGTGCTGAATTTTATTTTAAATAGATGTATTTATAAATACGATTAAAATAGATAGGATGTTTTTAATAACATAAATAAAAAGGGAGATGGCATTTCAAAGACAGTGCTTCAGTCTTTTAATATGGTTATTATGTAATTGTTATCTGATGACATTTATTATGGAGATTATTTCTGTTTTAATATACTTTCTAATTAAATTTATTAAAGATTTATTTATATATATTTATCAATGAATATATTTAAAGAATAAAATCTTAATAATAGATACTTGATAAACGTTGTTGGCTTATGAAAAAAGTTATATACTAAATTATATGGTGGTGCTTTGAATCCTTGCCGTTTTTACCCAATAAGGTTTTTACAACTTATTTAAAATATTTAAATTAAGTTATTTAATTTTGTTACCAAAATAAAATATGTATTTTTTACAACGTTTATAAAAGCATATGCACATTTTACTGGACTATATGGAACGTTTGCTGGATTGACTACAGTTATTGAATATATTTTACCATGCATATAAATGTACATATACAAATGTATTATATTATACTTTTTTCAAATATATAAGGAAATAATGTATAACTCGACACAGCTTCTTCCAAGATGAAGTATTTATGTAAAATCGAAAATAACACGAAAATGAAATTCTTATTTTATAAATATAGATAATTAATGATACTTCGAGATTTTGAAATAATTTTAAAAATAATTACATTCCTTCATATTTATCCTAATACAACACAAATATTGCTTAATATTCTTAGGGTATTTTCAGAACATTATTTCAATACATTAAATGTACCTAGAATATTTTAAAATGTTCTCAAAATAGTTTGTGATATTAAGGTATTAATATATGCTAATTATTTTATAGTTAAATTTACATTTTTATTATTTATAATATTAATATTAAGTATTTCATAATGTTAAAAATGTAAGGTATAGCATAATGATATTTCATAAGGTGTAATTAAATTATCAATAATATTTTCAAAGAAAGGTGTTAATATTTATTATCATATGTGTTAATTTGTAAAAATTGTATTATTTTTTACCATGATGTATTACAGCGAAGTTACTCCACCACTTGATACTGTGAGTAATTCACCTAATGATAAAGATAATGATAATACAGAGAAGGATAAAGAAAAAGAAAAGGAAAAGGACAATAACATCATTAAGGAGAAGTTGGAAGATGAAGCGAAGAAAGAAGGAAATATCCCGAGAATTGTTTTAACTTTTAGAACAATAGATGAAAATACAGACCATGGTAAGAAAACCAAGATCTCAAGTTGTTCATCAAATTTATCTTTAGTTCCGGATGAATTAGTAAATTGTGATCAAATTGGAGGAGTTTCTGTTAAAATTGAAAGTTCAGAGGATCATTTTGAAAAATCGGACTCAGAAGAAGGTAAAAAGGGAGTTGAAGACGTGAAAGAAGTAGAAAAGAAAGAAGATGAAGATAATTTAAAAGAGGAAGATGAAAATGTAACTAAGAAGGAAGAAGATGCGGATAAAAATGGATTGGAGGAAGCTGAAGAGAAGAAAGCATCTATAATTGGAACGCCAGTTATGAGAAGGAGGAGAACCGGCAGAATTAGACTGAGAAATAACAGGTAAATTTTGACATATTTCAAGTTATATATATTATACTTAAATGAGCAATATTTTTATAAGGTGAGTTGAAAGATTGTAAATAGGAAATATTTACTAACTTCAAGTTTATTATTCATCTAAAACATTATCTTTAATAGATTGTATTAGAGACTTTGAGGGTTTCTTAAGAATATGAATAAAAAAAATATGATAAAAAATTTATCAATAAAGTTAAATATGAACATTCTTAAAATTCTATAATTGATTTCCATGCATTCCAAAAATTGATCTACGATTTCCAAAACCGAACAAGTCCCCCCTTTTTCAGAATAAATTGTTGCTAGTACCTTGATATTAATTGAATTCTAAGAAAGAAAAAAGTACTCTAACTAAGAATATAAAATAAGATAAAACTAACCAAAACAGCTAAACTTGTTCAACAACTCACAAGAATTGTTAACAAGAATTTTTATGATATTTATTATACATATAAGGAAATATACATTAAATAATTTGTTTTGTTTATGAGTCATATTTGAAATTGGCAATTTAATATAAACAGTGATGCTATTATATTAGCATTTAATGTTAATAATAATACAACTCTATTAATTCTATTAAATAATAAAAAATTACAATATTATATAAATATAATAATAATATAATAAACAGCTAATGAAAATTAGTTGTTTACTAATCTAATGTTTATTTTTAGATTAATGTGATATATGTATTATTATATATATCTGAAAAACTATTTTATTTTCATTTATGTAACATATTTATTATATAAATATTAATAACTAAATTATAATATACATAAAAAAATAAATATATACCATACTATATTACTTTAAAACATATTAACGACTTTTACAAATAGTATTTTAAGGTGAAATATCAATCGATTTCAATAGAATTAGTGTTATTTTAAATAATATTTAAATAAGAATGCATTAATGTTTATTATTATATTTATGCGATTTTATCAATTTGGAAAATTGTTTTTCATAACAAGTTTGGATTGACTTATTTCAATAATCTTTATGATATTTTGTCAGGCGTCTTTGATCCGATAAAAAATCATTATAACGATTTAAAAACCATTATAACCATACAATGCATATATTTCTCCCATTTCGAATAAAGAATCGAATAAAATTGATTAGAAACATTAATTAATTATTGCAAAAGAAATAATTAAAAACACCCTAACTCCGTGACATTAGAACAGACATTTCACCTTAATTTGAATATAAATTTTATTATAAATACTAGGATAAATGCCATTTATACTTTTTCGTTATATAATATATATCTTAATTTTTATATTTTATTTAAAATATAATAGTTGTTTAATTTACATTGTAAGAACTGTTATATATTGTTTCTTTAATTTTTAAACGTGCACTAAGAAAAAAAGCATCATTTGGGCGACTTAAAAAAATTGGTGTTTTTCAAACGAGGGTTATTTTTTTAGAATACATCTTAAAGAAAATTTGAAAAAATAAAAAAGTCAGATTTTTAAAAGGCCTCGGAATTTGTATCGAAGAAGCAGTTAAAAGTACATGAATGATTTGAAATAAAATTCAATTGTCTTCAAAACGTAGTAAAAATTATTCAAGCAAACCATATATTTTCAGTGTTTTCGTTATAAACAATAAATAGGCTATAAGTATGTAAAGAAATTGCCCCTCGATTAAAAATCACCTATTTTTTTATGTCGCCTGAGTGATGCATTTTTAAAATAAAATGTATATTAAAATATATAATGATAATTCAGAGAATTTTTTGCACAGTAGCACCAATTGTTTTTTATCATAGAAATATACTTCTTAATTTGTATAAATTATTATAAATTTTGTGAAGTATAGAAAAAAATTCTATTAAAAAATGAAAGAAAAAAGTAGCATATATTAGTCATAAGTCACACACACACACACACACACATATATATATATATATATAAACAGAACTAAGGGCATGAAATTTCTAATAAAGTAAAGAAATATATGCATAATAAGAAAAGTTTGTATCAAGATTATTAAAAATTAATAATGTTATATTATCTCTTCACATATGTTATTAAATACTTTCTAGGCATTATAAGAACATTTAATTTTTAATATAAATTTATTTAAATCTATTAAAATTTTAAATATTGTGATGAGTATGATTTATGGCATATATATTTCTTGCGGTAATCGCTGGTACTTATGCATGCACAAAAGTATTAAAGGAATCTTTCTACATATTGTGTCAGAAATAGATAAAAAATTAATGACATTTGTCACATCACCGACGACTCTATATAATCATAGAATTCTAATAGAAAGATTCAGTCATACGAAATACATTGTAAGTAATAAATTATCTTATTTTACAAAAAAACATTATAAACAAAGACTGCACATTAATTTTACATTAATATATAAAATGTAGTACATATTTCAACACTTGTTATCACAGAAATAATTTTTCATTTTACTGTTTTGTGTAAATTAAAATCAATTAAAATTTTTGTATTTATTAAAAATTTAGTAAATATACATGTAGAAAACTTATAATAGATTATAATTCTTAATCAATAAATGCAATATATATTTAGTTTTTGTTTTTATACAAAGTAATTCTTAATAGCATTGCTTATATGCATAATAAATATATATATTTTATTCCCAATTAATTTACTTCAAACATTTAAATGTGACATTATTTATATAATACATAGAAATTAATTAGAAACTAGCGATCATTTGATTTATTCTAATTGTTATAACTTTATTATATAGTATAATATACTATAATATTATCTAACTTTAATAACTTTATGTAATTTTTATTGTGACATTTTTAAACCAAAAAGTACAATGTTTATACTTCACCTTTGAAATTACTATGTAAACCAATTATTATTTTTCTTATTAATTTATCCTTAACTACTTAAATAATGTTTGGTTCTGTTATCTAAATATTTTGTTATATTAGGTAACTACTTAGAGTATAAATATTTTTTAAATTATTAAACAAATCTTAATTTTTTCATTTACAATATTTGTTTTATTTGTGTTTTTAGTAAAAACACGTTAATTACTATATAATCTTCACGGTCAAATTTTAAGAATCTATAATCAAATCTGAAATAAAATTAAGTTAATATACCTATTATATCTAAATTTTGAACGAAAACAAGGAACGTACATATATAAGAGATAAATACTGTCTAATTTATTTTTTATGTTAAAAAACTAATAAAATTAATTTTCTTTTAATTTTTTCCCATATTATAATTTTTTATATAAAATGTATAAAAACATATAAACATCATTTTTTGCGTTTGCTTAATATATAAAAGTTATTAATACGTTTTTCAATTATAGAAATGAGTAATTTTTATATTATTGGTCAATTAACAATTAAAAAGAATTTTTATTTATTATACAATATTATTTTACATTTGAATAAATAATATTTATAGCGAATCTGCTGAAGAACCACCAGGACCCAAACGTTCTGCCAGACGAATGTGCAAGGAAACTTTCCGTAGTACAGTACTTGAGAGCGCGATAGCCCGCAAGGAAAAATCTAATTATACGGAGGAACATCTGAAGTTTAAGAAACAGAAGAAGTACAACCGTCCCGGCAGACCGAAGAAGATTCTTAACAAGGACCAGCAAAACTTCAACTCTGATTTGAATAGCAGTTTTACAGATAGTTCTTTACAAGATTCTAATAGTTTTGCAGAAGATAGCGTTAACGATACTTTGGAAGACAATCATAATTGCTCGATTGATTACGAAGGCATGCCAAAGTTATCTCCTATAATGAAAAGCCCAGAGTCGGCTAATTCTAAGTTAAATCATTCATTAGGTAGTCCACTCTGCGATGATCATTACGGCGCTGAAAATGATAAGCCGTTTTTGAAACCTGCTACTGCTAGATCTCGAAAAGACAGGGGGAGAGCAAAGGCGAATTTAGGAACAAGAAAATTAATAAAATCCGACTCTTTTGATGGTATGACCTTTTATATTACAAATTGTGTTTTCTTAATTATTAGGTTGACTATTTAATATGTCTGAAAATAAAGGAGGCTTCTGGTCGAGAATAATGAAAATTGGATAAAGTCTAGGATTTTTTTTCATATAAAAAATATATTTAATAGAATAGAGATTGTTATTTTATTAGCCATACATTCGACAACTGTGCATGATAATGACAATGTAAGTGTGTGTTCAACGGTCTATAACTTCTTAAATAATTTAATCATCAAAATATTCTTTTATACTCGTAATATTTATTTCAAGGATACATATTAATTTGTTAACTGTCGATCAGAACCTCTTTTTATTTTTTACAATAAATGTTATTAAGAAAAATTTGAAAAATCAAAAAGAAAAAAATCGAAAAAATAGACATTATTATTAAGGATTTATCAAGAATGAAGAAATACTGAGCATTAGTTATATTTTTACATGTTTAATTTTTATATAAAGTTTCTTTATTAGTATGCGCTTAACTATTGTGATTTTAAAGTAAGTTTTATATCAAATAAAATATTATTAGTATATCTAAATTTCTTATACGTAATTTTAATTAATATATTTAATATTTTTTGTTTTTAGAAGAATTGTCTATCACAGAGATTAAAAAATCTACTGATTCTTCTGATGGTAAGTTATATTTGAAACATTTTATATTATAATAATTAATTAAACAAAATTAGAAATAAAATTTTATTCCTAAATTCAATTATTTTGTTATTATTTTAAATATTTCATTACATTTTTATAGAAGCTGCAACTCCAGCAAAAAGAACACGTAGAAGTTTGGCTCCAAGTCCAAGTCCAGCCGAGGGTCAAGCTTCGAAACCAGAGTCTACTGCTCTTTTGAACGATGTAAGTTTATTTAATCATTATAAGAAACAAAGATTTTTAAATTCTGCAATTTTTTGATAAATTTTAACTTAATTTGGCCTAACTAATTCTGTAACCTAATATAGAAATTAATATTAAAATTTGATTATTTCAGCTTATATATTTAATTTTTCTATTTTACATTGTTTATGGCAAAAATTATGTTTAAAAATACATAAAAAATAATCAAAAAATTATATTTGATGTTAATTAAAATATAATTTAAACATTTTTATAGGCATACAAGAATTCTTTGTTGTGTTTATGCCAAGTGAGATCCCAATTATACGTGACAATAACTGGATCAGGGGCACCGTTGTATTGTACCGCAATTGACTCGATCGACGACCGTTTAGTCGGCTGTTGTAACGAAGTTGATAGCCATGATGTCGCAATGCGAAGGCCAAGCACCAGAGTTCCTTTTATCATCCTTTGTCGTATGCATAAGGAAAGACTGCTTAGACATAACTGCTGTCCATCGTGTGGCCTATTTTGTTCACAAGGCAAATTTGTACAATGCAACAGTGGTCACCAATATCACCGAGGGTGCGAAATATACCCGAATAAAAAAAGTGCATGCCCTCATTGCGGTAGCGAATTGCAAGCTTATGACGTTCTGGTTACTATGAATGGCAAACGTAGGCCGGTTTATATACCAACAAGAAAGAAATTTTCTAAATTACCGTCAGCAAAAATGTCATTGCCTGGTAAAGGCGATAATATAAAGTCGGCCGAAAATAATCAAAGTGTATTAATTCCACCCGAGGTGATGGAAATACCGAAACCTACGGTTAATCCAGATAGACCAGAAAAATATACGATTATGAGTATGTATACCGC